>VBRH01001437.1:494-18416 GCA_014578085.1 Cardamine resedifolia
CTCCACGACTCGATCAGGCATACCAAGTTCAGTCATCCGACTTTGTCAACCTCAGCTATCTTGTCTTCTTCTGAGCTAGGGTTTTGAGGTTTCATATAAATACCCCTCTGACAGCCTCTTGTCAGACACATTCGATTATTCTCGGACATTCCTCCCTAAATTCCGGATCTGTGTCTTTTATTTTCTTGCAACATTTAAGAGTTTCTGTAATCTGTTCTTGTTTGATTTTGAGTTTCTGAACTCAGTTCTTTGTTATTTTCTTCTTATTTTATCTTGATTTATACGAGTATGTTGTCTATTTCATTTTCTGGGTTTGTGCATTTAATGGATCTTGAGTAGATATTAGGCTTCTTGAGGATGGGTTAGATTCGTGTGATTCCTTGTCCTCCTTAGGTGTTTAAGTTTAAATCTGATTAAATCTCTTCTGATTAGATGTTCTTAACACTAATTTCTCTTTGATCATTTGAAATTAGATTCAAGGCATTTCAGCACCGGGAGGTGTTCGATGAAATGTCTGAACCAACTAATTCCGAGATTTACACATTCTAGCCCAAGGGATTGGATGATTAGAGTGCATTTCGACTTAAATGAATTGTCTCTTAATGCTTACTTAAGCTATGTTTCATTGATGCTTGTTCTCTATTTCATTGGATAGGTTTTAAGATTAGGAAGTGGCTTAAGTTTGTTTGTATCTACCACGACAGTGGATTTACCTTGTATTGATGTTCATTGTCTAGGGATTAGCTCTATGAGTGAGTTTGTTAGATGCCTAAGGTAGATTAAGGAGGAGCATGGATCGATTATCCCATTCTCAGGACCTTTCTGTTTAGATTGTTCATTGTTATCTGTTTTATTCCGATTTCGCATTGACTCGATTTCCTTGACTCGATCACACTGACCGAGTCCACTTATTTTTCTCCAATATTTGCATTGACTCGATCAGAGTACTCGATCACTTTGACAGAGTCCGTCATTTAGTTCACTTTGCATATTACTTCGTTCCATTTAGACTGTTAACTCCAAAAACCGCTTTGATTTGGCTCGACTTAAGTGTTCCTGATCGCATCCTGATTGCATAACATCACACCCATTTGGATTGACACCTTTTGTACTACAATGACATGATTAGAGTGCATTAGGAATTGAACCCTATCCTCAATCAGAACAAATACTTGTTCATGTTCTCAAACTAATAAAATACTTGTTTCACTGGTGAAAGATTATCTTCAGGCAAAATATCTTTCACAAAATGTGTTATCGCATCAACACATTTTCTTCTGCCAAATTGTATTCCGTCTTAATGCCCATCAATCTACTGGCAGTTGATAAAGGTGAAATACCTTCTCTACAACCGCTATATAAAGGCTGCTTCGCTGCGTCTAACATATCAAAAAAACCTACGCGCTTCTAAATTTGGTTCTTCACCACTTTCTCCATATTCACCCACCGACTCCATATTCTCCCTAAACACATCATTCACCATCTGAATAGTACTTGCACCAACATCTACTTTCGTTCTATGTTCTCCTAAGCTATCTGCAACATATGGTTCACTAGTACTACCGTAATCATAATTTTGTTCTCCATGCAAGTACCAAATCTTGTAACCCGGCATAAACCCCATTGCAATACAAGTGACTCCAAACCATCTCAATCTTAATATTATGTGAATTTCGACAAAGTAAACATGGACATTTAATTTTACCACTTTTTTTCGCTCGCTCTTGACTTCCGGCCAAAGCCATGAATCGCAAATTCCTCGTGCATATTCGTCTTTTAACATGTTCGACTCCATATCCTTCATTGGTTCGTCCATCCATTCCCAAAAATTTCCTGAATGCGACATCTTTTTTTTTTGGTTTTAGTTTTGTATTGTGGTTTGATTGTGGAGGGAGAGTGGAAACATATATATAACCTCGTAGCCGTCAGAAATCCGTCGGAATATTTTAAAATCAAACGGCTATAACTGACTATATTTTAACGTCTATATTTTAATGTCTACATTTTCCGACGAATTTCCGACGGAAAGTACAGTATCCGTCGGAAATCCGTCGGATACTCCCCGTATAGAAACGGCTATAAACGGCTATTTAATAACGTATATTGTTTCCGACGGATTTCCAACAGATATTGTTCGTTCCGTCGAAAATCCGTCGGAATGTTTCCGATTACACTTAATCCGTTGGAAATTTCTGATAGATTACACTTAATCCGTCAGAAATTTCTGACAGATTTCAGACGGATTACGTATTTGTTTCCATTGGAAATCCGTCGGAAAGCTGTCGGAAATTTCCGACGGATTTTCCGGCCGTCGGAAATGCCGTCGGTTTCGCGGTTGATTTCTTGTAGTGAATGAGAAATTTCCTATTTGCCCCTATAAGGGTGTGTGAGTTTCTTTGAACTTTCTTCTCCACAACCGAATTTCTGTATATCAAAAACAATCAAGGTCGGAACAAGTCGTTTGACGTTGAATCAATTGATGAATGATCAAGAAATCAGTGAAACTTTGGGTGACTCAACAGGTTACGAATCGGTGACGGATTAAGTAAGCGATCCTAGATGTGTTTTCTCCTTAGCTCATTCCTGACCCAGAGAGTCTCTCGATAACTCGGTGAAGAAGCTGTTGGTGTTAACAACTGTGTCTACGTTTTCCATGGTCTTTGTTATTATATCTAGTCTACAATCATTTTTTTTGTCCACATTAATTGTTTTCGTCCACAAAATTTGAAACGAAGGCATCTCCAAAAAATTGTCCATACATGTAACAAGTGGTTTACGATTATTAACTCCAAACGAAGTTACCTCCTAAAAAAATTGTCCATACATGTAACAAGTGGTCTACGATTATTATCTTTGTCTATAGTTGTCGAGCCTTTTTAAGTGCAAATGTTCTTTTTGGTAAACGGTAATTATTTTGTCTATCGACTGTTCCTTTTGGAGATGGGTCTTGGTGCCAAAAAGGTTATTCCGGAGCCAAAGCCTTTTTTGTCCATGTTATCCTAACTAGCATGGAAACGGAAACTGGTATGTGGAAGCGAAACGTGGAAACAATTTTTTTTTTTAACTAGGAAACGGCTACATGTTGGAAACGTGAACACATACAAACTTTATATATAGTGAAACACAAATCCATATTTAAAATAATATTTGAAACAACACATAAGTATTTAGTTGTTTAATTAGAGATAAATCATCGTAACCATCAAAATCAAAGATTCAAAAAATTAAATCAGCATCTTCATTCACATTCTTAAAATATTTTGATTTTATTATTTTAATAACAATGAGATAATTATATTCTTCAAATTAGTTAGAATTTTTGTAAGTAAAGATAAATAATAAATATCATATATATCTCGTTTCCAAATTATTTATTAATAAGTTTCCAAATAAAAAATTAAGTTTCCACTGCGTTTCTATTGTGTTTCCAAATTGCGGTTTTTAGGAGAGAGTTTTGGTTTTCAAACGTTTCGAAAACAGAAAACGGATATCGGAGAGAGTTTCCATGCTACCTAGATCTTATCTATTCATTTTTTCCCAAGCCAAAGCCCTAAGCTTCTGAAGCCCACAATATCTTTATGTCTTCACAAAAACTCAGGCCCTCTTTGAAACAATGCACATGTAACTTCTCTTCTGAGGTTGAAGTCTACATTGTCCTTTTTCCTCTTCTTGTATCTTCTCAATAAAACTTCAATAACACATCATCACCACAAACACGTGACTTCTCTTATTCCTCTTCAATTTTATTCCGTTGCTATTTCTCGCAGATTTTGTGCCACATTCTCGTGTCATACATAATTCTTGTATCATACACACAGACCTAAAGTACGTTCTCCCAATAAAGATAAAAATAATAGTAATTGGAGGAAAAGACATTAAATCCTTATCACCATCCTTTTTATTTCTACATATGAACATTTAGTATATAAATATGCATTTACCATCGCTAATAAATGTAAATTTAATGAACAAAACAAACAAACATAGGAAACCAACGTCTACCATGGTCGCTGAGATAACAATGATGGCAACGAGTTTTTCATCTATGTCATAGAATTTTTGGAAAACATATAGTGATCAACGACGCAAGTAACAACGTCGATGTCAATTCGAGAGTCTACAATTACATATTCAAGCACTTAGCTGGCACCGGCTTAAACTTTGCTCCTTATCTGATGTCTCCATCTCCTCCTGCATCGGTTTCACAGGAGGAGAGTTGTTGGAACCATTTTCAGAGGAGACGAAGACGGAAGTATCAAATAAGGATAAAAGTTTAAGGTTTCACCGTTGCGAGCTAAGTGCTGAAAGATGTAACTGTCGACTCTGGAACTCATGTCTACTTTGTTAGTTTCACCTTCGTCGTTGATTCCCAAAATTCTTTGACGGAGGCTGATAATCTCCCGCCGTCATTATCGTCTCTACGACCACAGTTGACATTAATTTCTTATTTTTTGTTTGGGATGATGATAAGGATTTAATGTTTTTTTCCTGCAATTATTATTATTTTTATTTTAAACAGTGAGAAGATATAGCTCGAACAATGTGCCTGATCGTATCACCACATCTCCTCTACCAGTCTCGCTTTCTTCTTCAACAATGGAGCGATGTCATTCTCTCTTTCTGTGGTTACTCGATGCTTCACCATGTCTATCGAAATATAGGTGTTAAGAGTGATTTGCTGAGATTCTCGTTGCTAAGTAAATCAAAGAAAAAATGTGTAAAACCTTTTTCCCTTTCTATTTTCCCACTGGAAAATTTGTAAATAAAAAGAAACCTTGAAGCTTTTTGAGAAAAAATAAGATTTTTTATGGAGCATCTTTGGAGGAAGCTTTGTGAAAATTACCTATTGAGGTGAATCCTCTGTTTTTTTTACTGCAGATGAGAATGTCTTTGTTTTAAAAAGAGACAAGAGCGTCTTCTTAACGTAGTCTTTTGAACCTCTTCATGACTCATAACTTTTTCTAACTCTACAGTATTTTTTTTTCATATGCACTTCCTAAAGTTGATTTTCAGTCTATTTCTGATTGTTTGAGCAATAGGTGGAAGACCATTAGCTATGCCAATGTGACCAGTTTACTAAAGTCCTGAAACTGCTTGAAAATGCTAAAGGACTGTCTTACACACTGAAAATAAGCAATTAGAAAGAAATCAGAGATAAGCCGGAAGGATAAGAAAATTGTCACAATGAAAATCTATACTACTAATGTTTTATCAACATCAGATGAGTTATTTTTATCAGTATATACCTTCAACATCAGATGAGTTAATCCTAAGAGATAAGCCGGAAGGATAAGAAATTATCCCTTTCTAATAAGCATTGGGGATTTTATCAGTATACTACTAATGTGTAAAGTTTAGGTAATCTCTTTTTTTTTTTGTAGACCTAGCATAGATTAATTTTTCGTTGAATAAACGTTACATCTTTGGGTTAGCATTCTAAATACTAGATTGTAACTAATTTGGTTTACAATTATTCAATCAAATATTAAACGAGTCACAACCATGAATTGGACAGACTATGTTATCCATTGTCCTATTACAAGTTCATGGTTGAACTTGTAAAGAGAAATGAAGAGCTGGCCAAACCTTAGCATCACATTCAAATATGAACTTTTTATCAGTTCTCTAATCCAAAGAACTTATAAAAAGCCAGCCAACTCCACACATAAACATGTTCTTAATCCTAATATATACCATCAACATCAGATGAGTTATTTTTTGTGGATAAAAATATTGGTATTCATGAGTGAGCATTTTTTAGTATTTTGAGTTTTAGATTATTGGATCCGCGGAAATATTTTAAATTGACTACAAAAAAAGTTACTACAACAAATGCACATTTTTTTTATCAAAAAAAAAAAATGCACATACACACCTTGTGTCCTTGTAGTCTCTTGCAGGGTAGTACTCCAAAGAACTGAAAAAATTCACCCAACTCCACACATAAACATGTTCTTATTCGTAATATATACCATCAACATAGGATGAGTTATTTTTTGTGGATAAAAAGAATGGTATTCATGAGTAAGCATTTTTTTTGTATTTTGAGTTTTAGATTATTGGATCCGCAGAAATATTCGAAATTGATTACAATAAAAGTTACTACAACAAATGCACGTAAATACCTTGTGTCCTTGTAGTCTTGTGCAGGGTAGTAGCACAAGCGAAAATGAGTTCTAAATGCAACAACTTTTGGTGTTTGGCATGAAAAATGACTGCTTTGACAATTCTCTCCTGGGAAAAGTTCAAATAATCATTATCCCATGTCCACACGCCAAACATGGGTGCAATGAACATGGTCATATTATTTGTGCCAAAGTGAACCGAGATTCATCCAAATCGAACCAGAACAAAGAGAGAAAGAATCGTCCATCTGTGTAGCCGCCGTCAAGATGCAAGGTATAAGGTTGTTGTTTTTTTTTTATCTGATTCATCATAGAAGGAAGAATATATAAATAGGTGTAGAAACTTAGGTTTTTTGTAAGAGTAAATATAGTAAGAGGCAATAGATAATAGGCTATTTAGTTATTTGGCCAAAATACTTTCAAGCCCAAACATAAAAATATTTTGTCAAATCTTTTTTGGGTTTTTTACCCCAAATGCCACATAAGAAAAAAAAACTTTTCAAAAATACTATTTGTGGAGAGACCTTTTAAAAATGCCATTTTTTAGGATATTCACTTTTTGTCTTGACGAAAATACCCTTATATTATTATCCACGAGATTATTGTCCACTAGATGCACTGACAATATATACAATTTCAGATAATAACAAATGATGAACACGTATGAATTGTAGACAACTAGTGTCGTGAACTATTTGCAGTAGACCAGTTATATAATATGGACAAAAATGATAAAATATATGGACAAGTTTTTCGTTAAATTTCTTGACCTTATAAACACATAACATTATTAATTTCTGCTTGCAAAGAGTATGCACTCTTTAGTAATTCTGGAAAATAGTTCGTTAAGCTCACTCAATTTTGAATTGTCAAATTTATTAAATTTTTATATTTTTTGAATTTATTAATTTTTACGTGTAAAACTAAAAAAAAAAAATTTCTCTGTTTTTATGACACAAAAGAAAAAAAAAAACATTGTTAATCTAAAATATATAAAATGTTTAAAATTTTGTTTTGAAAGATTAAAGCATAAAACATAATTATTTTCAAAACAAAAAGAAATGTCAAAAATATTTAAATTGTATTAAGTTTTGTTTGAAATATCAAAGTATGGAATAAATTATTTTAGATTAGAAAAGTATCTTACATTAATAGTATAAATTATTATAATAATGTTTTTAGTCAAAAGTTACCACACATGCATGCATATAATCGTTGTCAAATCTAACCCTAAATTCAGAAAATGTTGCGGCTGGAATATGAAGAAAAAAGAGAATATACTCACCTCATCTTCTATTTAAATAGCCAAGCGAATCTAGAGAGAATAGACTTAAGACCTCTGTAATTTCATAGCTAGACATGGTGAACGACACAAACGAAGGATCACACATCTACCCAAAGAGGCAACACGACTTCTCTCCATTATTGAAGAAGAAAGCGAGAATAATGGAAGAGATGTGTTGGTATAATCGGTGAGGCTGTTCGAGTTGAATCTTATCAACGACAAATGGCACAATCTAGAAGATCTAGCTTGCCCAGTGTCCCCAATTGTGCCACGACATCTCCTCCACCATTTTCGCCTTCGTCTTCAACGATTGAGGGAAATCGTTGTTCACCATGTTTATCGGAATCCAAAGGTCTTAAGACTGTGGTTCGATGATATTCGCTTTGCTATGTAAACGAAAAAAAAAAGTGTGTAAACACTATTTTTCTTTTTTCTGTTTTTCACGCCGGATTGTTTTCAGGTTTTGGTCAGATTTTATAATCGAGAATATTTTCTTCTAACTCTGTAATATTTTCTCGTATGAAAAACTATTTCTTAAATTAATAAATATCTTTTATGATTCTCAATTTTTATAAGTTTCAAATGACAATAATGAAGTATTTTAAATGTGAAAGATGAATGATGTTCCAAGAGAGATGATTGTGAATCCGGACCAATGGAACGGGTTCATTGCCTATTGGAAGCAAAAAGAGACCATTGCAAATTATCTTCTAAATTATTTTGTTTGTTTTATAGGTTTCACCTATCCCATAATGGGATAACAAAGTCCATCAACCTGATGCTTAACGGATTGTTAAAACATCTGTATGGGACGTACTCGTGTGTGCCTATGGAAGATCAAAACATATGGTTTCGACAATTTTCGGTAAGTTTTTTTTTTTTATAATTTACATTTAATTTATATAATTTACCGCAAATTTATATTTTCTTTTTGCAGCAAGAATTCACTTGGGAGAGTCACGTCACGACTACAGTTAGACGTGAGTTTGACGCTAAGGCGGTGTTGATGCACTATAGGAAGCTGAACAAGTGGAAGGATAAGTGGAAGATGAATGAAGTTCTAAGGGAGATGATTGTGAACCCGAACCTATGGGAAAGGTTCATTGTCTATTGGAAGCAAGAGGGGATCATTGCAAGTTATGTAACCCACTCTACCAATCGAAGGAGCCAGCGCAAAGGGAAAGGAATAGCGACCCATAATTTGGGAGCAACGAGCAAGACAACCCGGGCAAAACAACTTGTAAGTTTTTTTCCAAGTTTTTTTTTTTGAGTCCTTTTTTTATAAATTGTTTAGTTACAGTTTCAAAAACACGGTGTCAACCCCACAAATCTTAGGATGCTAGCTAGAGGATACACACACCAACAGAAAAACCGATCAAATACAAGATACGGTTGCTCGGGAGATCGTCGAGAATGTGAGGAAGCTTGGTGATGAGTTTCTCCTATCCCAACCGATCGTTGATGGAACTCCTCTCTGCACCGAAGTTCCGCCCGAACGAATTTGTTTTTGAAGTAAGGAACGTTTATAATTATTATTTATTTTCATTTACATATTATCAAATTCAAATTTTTATTTATACAATTTTAACTTTTAATTTGTTTCGCAGGCTAAAATGAATACCAAAAGTCGCATTTTTGGCTTTCCACACTATTCATATTCCCCATCTTGTGCTACTTCACGGTTTTCTAGAGATCCAGAGCTTAGGACGACACTAGTAGAGAAGACCGCCGAAATTGAAGGTTACAAACCATAGAAGACGAACGAGAAGCGGAAAAGGAACAAAGAGCAAAACAAGCGCGGATACAAGAGGAACGAGAAGCAGAGAAGGAGCAACTCAGAGCAATGGAAGTTTTTCTCATTATGGCCCGATTCACATACTAGTTTTTCTCATTTTTTATGTTAATTTGTTTTATAACTATTTTTATGTTTTCTTTGGGATTTTAAATAATTTTATTTTTAATTTCAAATTAAAATTTTATTTATCTTTTAATTTTAATTAATTTTATAATTTTATTAAAACCAAAAAAACATAAATTTATAATTATAAAACCAAACAAAAAAAACTCTTACCTATCCGTCGGAAACTTGTTTGTGTGATACGATCGGAAATCCATTAAAAATATGGCCGTCGTAAATCCGTCAGAAATGAGATCGTCAGAAACGAGTATGTGGGAACTCTGTCGGAAATACGTGGATAATCCGCCCTTAGATTACCGTTAGAAATCCGTCGGATATTTCCAACGGATTTCCTGATGCTATTCTGATGGTATTTCCGACTACGGTATCCGTCGGTGTTCCGTCAGAATAATAGCGGCTGGAAGTCAAAATATTGATGAATTTCTGACATGGTTTCCATTTCTTACGCTCTAGAACAGATGGAAAAAATCTGTCGGAAATCCGTTTATTTGCGGCTGTTTTTTTGTAGTGTCAAAACTAACAGAAAATAATGGAAGTCTAGTTCGCTACAGGATAAAATCATCTTTCAAATTTCTACCTTGCTGATTTAATTTCAAAACATTAACAAGAGTAACACTTTCTTGTACAAAATACTTTGGTTGGTTAAATTTAATATTCAATTAAAAATAATAATAAAATAATTTTATCAAAAATAAAATTTTAATTTAAAATAATTCTTCCATACATCTCTTCACTTTGCAAAAAGGCAGTTTACTAATCTGAAAAGGTTTTTCTTTTTGGTTTTTATAAAATCAAGATAGAATAACAAGGAGTATGGTCTGAGATATCATCTTCCAAAAGATTCTAAGTAACACAAAAGAATTGATAAATTTACTAAAATTTATATTTTGTTGCATTTATTGATTTTTACTTGTAAAACTAAAGACATAAATACAACAAAGAAATATCTAAAATATCTAATATGTATGAAAGATTAAAAGTATCGAATGGAATATTTTAGATTGGAAAATATCTTACATTTATAGAATGAAATAAACTAATGTTTTTATTCAAAAGACCCGCTCAAGTGCATGCATATGTCTATCGAAAACGTAGCGGCGGGAAAAAAGAGAATAGGGTTTTATCTTCTGCTTAAATAGCCAAGCGAACATGAAGAGCTTCATAGTCTTAACAAAAACCTCTGTAATTTCATAGCTAGATATGATGAACGACACAAACATTTCTGGAGAAGTATCAAGCAACCGCCCAAAGTGGCGACGACTTCTCTCCATGGTTAAAAGAATAGAAGGCGTGAATAATGGAGGAGATGAAGTGGTACGATCGGGGACGCTGTCGGAATTAGATCTTCTTGACTGTCCCATATGCTTTCACCCACTCTCGGTTCCTATTTTTCAGGTGATCTTCTCTTTTTTATTATTGTCTTGGTTCTTATAATCGCAAATAATATATTGCTCAAAGTCAAGTATTGCCCCGTATGCTATGTTTAGAATTGTATTATGTTTTGATTGCTCAAATTGTACATTGATTCATATAGAACATTTTTTTTTCCTTTTGATTGAATGGCAAACTAGTCATGTGAAATATTGCTCGATATAAATTACCAGTTTAGATTTGTGTTTTGCTTCGATTGCTCAAATTTAATTTGTTGTGTTGATAAGTTATACACTACAATATGCTATTAAAAAAAAAAATATTACAATAAAGTAGTTAAAATGCATTTGCTAGGTTTCATTTCTCATTATAACTTGGGTAATTAATTATAATAACTAACTCAATGGGTTTTTTGTTCCAGTGTGGGAATGGACATATAGCATGTTCTTCCTGCTGTACTAAAATGAGCCAAAAATGTCCTTTCTGCACATTGCCCATTGGTAACAACCGATGCCGAATGATGGAGAAACTTCTTGAAGCCATCACCATCCCATGCCGATACGCCAAGCATGGTTGCACAGAAAAATTATCTTATGGCAAAGAAGTTGTCCATGAGAAGCAATGTAGTTTCGCTTGGTGCTACTGTCCTGCGCCAAACTGCATCTACCGCTGCTTGCACGAGGATCTGTACAATCACTACAAAACTAAGCATAAGAATACAATGAAACGTTTCTTTCTCAACCTTTAGTTATGTTTCTGTTTGTTCTTTATTTTGTAATTGGAATCTACAGTCCAGTTTACTCTTGATCTTTGGTGAAAGAAAATTTCCAAAAGGCTGATGGAAGGGTCTATTGGTTCGCCTATGCAACACCCAAGTTTGCATTTCATGTGTGGTTGGCAAGAAACAATATAGACGGGTTAAGATATTACTCCAGACGAGTAATACAAAAAAATTGGGACCAATTCATGAGGTTGTTGGTGGATACATCATTAGAGAAGGTTCAGGTCTTGCTTTTACACTGTCTTTCAAGTAACATTACATACATTATGGAAAGAAAGAAACGATAGGAGGCATGGTGCCACAAACCCCACTACAAATTGCCAAACTATCGATAAACAAGTTCGAAATATGTTGTCTTCAGTTCGCCAAGACGGTAACTAAAACTATCAGAAAAGGATGGAAGCCTCGTTCGCCTCAAGATAAAATCATCTTTCAAATTACATTACCTTGCTGATTTAATTTCAAAATATTAACAAGAGTAACACTTTCTTGTAAAAATATGTTTTGATTAAATAAATTTAACATTCAACTAGAAAAAAGTTATAAAAAAAAAAGTAAACAAAAAACTTCCGTACATCTCTTCACTTTGCAAAAAGGCAGTTTATTAATCTGAAAAGGTTTTTCTTTTTTTTTTGTTTTCGTAAAATCAAGATAGAGATAACAAGGACTATGGTCTGAGATATCATCTTCCATAATATTCCAAGTGACACAAAAAAAATTGTTATATTTATTCAAATTTATATTCTGTTCAATTTATTGATTTTTACATGTATATAAAACTAAAGACATAAATACAAAAAGAAATATCTAAAATATCCAATATGTATGAAATTTTGTTTAAAAGATTAAAGTATCGAATGGAATATTTTAGATTTGAAAATATCTTACATTTATAGAATGAAATAAATTATTAATGTTTTTAGTCAAAAGACCCGTCAAGTGCATGCATGATGCATATATATAGACGTTGTGAATATCTAACGAAAACGTAGCGGCGGGAAAAAGAGAATAGGGTTTTATCTTCTGCTTAAATAGCCAAGCGAACCTGAAAAGCTTCATAGACTTAACAAACACCTCTGTAATTCCATAGCTAGATATGTTGAACGACGACACAAACGTCTATGAAGAAGCATCAAGCAGCCGCACAACGAGGCAACGACTTTTCTCCATGGTTAAAAGAAAAAAAGGCGTGAATAATGGAGGAAATGAGGTGGTAAGATCGGGGACGCTGTCCGAGTTAGATCTTCTCGACTGTCCCATATGCTTCCACCCACTCTCAGTTCCTATTTTTCAGGTGATCTTCTCTATTTTTTGTTATATATTGGTTCTTATAATCGCATATGATATATTGCTCAAAGTCAAATATTGCCCCGTATACACTCACACTTTAGAATTGTATTATGTTTTGATTGCTCAAATTGTACATTGATTCATATAGAACATTTTTTTCCTTTTTGATTGAATGGCAAACCAGTAATGTGAAATATTGCTCGAAGACACAATGGATATAAATTACCAGTTTAGATTTGTGTTTTGTTTCGATTGCTAAAATATGTTATATTAAAAAGTTTTACGATAAAGTAGTTAAAAATGCATTTGCTACGTTTCTTGTCTCATTATAACTTGGATAATTAATTATAATAACTAACTCTATGGGGTTTTTGTTTCAGTGTGGGAATGGACATATAGCGTGTACTTCCTGCTGTACTAAAATGAGCCAAAAATGTCCTTTCTGCACATTACCCATTGGTAACTACCGATGCCGAATTATGGAAAAGGTTCTCGAAGCCATCACCTTTCCATGTCGATACGCCAAGCATGGTTGCACAGAAAAATTATCTTATGGCAAGGAAGTTGTCCATGAGAAGCAATGTAGTTTCGCTTGGTGCTACTGTCCTGCACCAAACTGCATCTACCGCTGCTTGCACGAGGATCTGTACAATCACTACAAAACTAAGCATAAGAATACAATGAAACGTTTCTTTCTCAACCTTTAGTTATGTTTCTGTTTGTTCTTAATTTTGTAATTGGAATCTACGGCTACACATTCATTTCGGCATGAGTTACTCAATCCTATTCTTACCGAATATTGTAGTAGTTATTCTTTTTATTTGGTTTAAATTATTCTTACCGATATTTGAGAAAATGGTGATCCATAAACCAAAACCAATAAAATAGTGATTCCAACCATCAGTTTGGAATTTTAATGTAAACGTAGATGATGGTGCGGAAGTAGAAGATGGAAAAGTTTTTAATACATGAAAGTAAAACTCGAGAAATCTTTTAAAATCCTGTGAGCCTTAGTAGAGATTAGGATCCTGAGTGAGTACATTTTTTATCACAGTAATTTTGCTTCATTTAATTTTTTGGAATGATTATTAATTAGTATTAGATTCTTATAAATTAAAGTATACTCTAATAAAAATGAAGTTGTTGACATCGTAAATGAAAGCATGTTTGACAAACTCAAAGGTTAGTAGACACTTTTATATAGTCATAACTTTTCACATGTTATAACTTTGGAAAATTTTACTATAAAATTATCTTACATATAAAATACTTATATTTTAAAAAAATTGTACTATAAGTGAAGAAATTATATGCCTAAGTGTTTATAGTATAAATCCTTCTGATTTCGAATTAAGCATTTATCATGGATCCACACCAAATTTCTTAAACAATATTAAGATTTATGGTTTCCCAAACCATTGTATAAGGTTTATGGTTTATGCAATGGCACAAATGACAAAACTATAAATTACACAAATAGTTAATCAAGTTTCAGAGGTTAAAGTGATTACAGAGGAAAATTTTGGTCAGTGATATCAACTGATTTTATATGTTTTACATCTTTATTTTGATTACTTTTCATCTCATTTTACATCATCTAGAAGTGTATATATGCATTTTATTCTCACTTTAGAATTATCATACATTTTAGAGTTTTAGGTTGTATATCTTGCATTTGCATAGTTTTGTGTCTTTTTTAGGTGGTTTGAAGATTTGGAAACTTGTAACTTAGACATGGAGGTTCTAAAAGATATATGAGAAGTGCCGAGAACATCTCAATCATGTGAGAAACCACCATAATTAGATTGAAAAGCATAACAATTGAGGAATATTAGTTGAAATAGAAGTGAATTTGGAGTTACTGTTAAGAAATTATGAAAATTTGAAGTTTGAGCATGTTTTGGGAGCACGAAATTCGAACCCGAACCCGAACCAAAATTTTAAATTATCCGTACGGGTCCTAGACTTCTAAACCCGAACACCCGAATCTGAACCCGACCCAAACCGAACGGGATCCAAAATACCGAAATATAATTATATATATACAAATATTAATTATATTTAGACTTAATATAACCAAATTATCTAACATTACAATTATAAATCTAAATATATCAATTATTTTAAGACCAAAATAATCAATATCTATAAAATAACTAAAATATATGAAAGTTTCTAATTATATTTGTAAACATTTAACCAAATTTAATATTTTTTTTATTTTTCCTCAATATTTTGGATATCCGACCCGAATCCGAAAAGATCTGTACCAAACCCGATCCGAAACTATAAAATACCCCAACGGTTCCTATATCCCTAAACCCGAACACCCAAAAACTCGAAATACCTGACCCTAACCCGAGCGGGTATCCGAATGCCCACCCCTAGGGTGTTTAGTGAACTTATTGGAATTCTTTCTTAATGCTCATTGATTATGTGACTACGAACGAAAGTTATAGTTAATTATCTAATTCGTAAAGTGATTATTGTCACGGAAGTGGATTGTCATAATTGTGAATTTCTTGTTCTAGGATTGTGTTTAATTCAATCTCTTGCATCATTGTTTGATTGTCAATCCATTCATATGATAGTAGAACTAATGGTCCAATGTTTTTTTCTTGTTTTTCTCTTTGCATTTTACCTATTTTCATTATTTTTTTATAAACATAAACCAAAACTATTTGCTCTATATTAGTTTGTATCTCGTCTCTAGTATGTGATCTTATTATCTTTGTGGATTCAATACCTAAAGTGCTACATCGATACATTGATGCACATTTAAATTTAATTGATGTGTTTATCAGTCATAAAGTGTTGATTCTTAAGGTTGTCATTATACCATCCGACACAAATCAATTTTAGAATGCGTCGAAGACTTTTTCTATTGACTGTAGCTTTTGAAAGTACTATCTACAAGAGTCAGGAGCAATCAGTAAACAAAGTAGGTTGTATTTAGTTTCCAAGGCTGGTGTTTTCTTATGAACAGTTTTATGTGGCAGCATCTAGGGTGACTTATAAAGAGGGATTGAAAATGCTTATCGAATACAAAGAAGGAAACATTAACAAAAAGCAATGAATGTAGTCTTCAAAGAGGTATTTCAGAATTTGTAGACCTAGCAATTGTTGAAGGAACTTGCAAGAGTTTGATGGTAAATTTAGTTTCCCATTACAAAATTTTGTATTATCTTTTACTAATATATTTTCCCCGGGGTACTTATTGTGGTTAATTTGAGATTTTGTTTTGCAATAATGAAGTTTTTTTATATTAGATTCAATCAAAGTCATCATATTTTAGAATCAATGTGAAAGTTCATAATGCGATTGTTTTTTTTGTTTAGAGTTTTTTTTGTTATTATTTCGCTAAAACTCATAAAAAAGATTGAATGATCTAACATATTTATTTTATCCTTCCTGCATTAATGGTTAAGATGCAAAAACATGCTTCTTTTGACCCGAACCTGTAACACACAAATTGTAATTTTGATGTATTGTCATCATGGAAAAAAAATTAATGTAGTTACAGAATTCTCAGATACTTAAGATTAAATGCGAAAAATATTAAGGTTATGATTCTTATCTTCTCTAAATCTCTTTAAATTGATCTTCAAATATAGTTATATCATAACTTTTTCAGTTATGCAACATGAAAAAGGAAAGAAGTGATTGATCATGATTATTGAAACATGTATTGAAATATAAAAATATTTGTAAAATGTAACTTATATAACTTGCTCAGAAGAAACTTCTTCATTGGTGTCTTCAGATTTTTCATCGCTCATTCAATATATTGGATGATTTGATCTGCATGTTATCGAAACTTCTAGGATTCTACCCAATAATATTCTAGTATTGAACCCAATAAATTTCTTAAAAGAGCAATCGGAACTTTCAAGACAAATCAAAATTTTCAAATTCAAATCAAAATCATAAACTCGACAATCTAACCAAGCCAAACTAATTTTGGGAGAATCTATGTATTACATGAGCATAAGTGTTGACTTGTCTATTTTGACTAAATTTTTTTTTTTTTTCTAAAAATTCTATTTTGATTTAAAGATAAAAAATTGTAATATTATAGTATGTATAGAAAACAACAAATCCTTTCAGTTTTTCTGATATAATTATTCTAAAATTAAATATAATGTATATTAATAAATAGTTGGAAAAAACAGCATTAAGTAAAACGTTGATCCATAAAAATATTCAATTTAGAGTATATATATAGATCATAAATGTTTGCTACAAAATACATCAGAAACGCCATTGGCAAGACACTGATATATGAACAAAACAACCTAAAGAGGACATGATCATTACTCTTCTTCACCAGCATCTTCTTCGTCGGATGCAAATCTCCATCTTCAACGTAAGGAATTAAGGAATTAACATGTAGTCCTTCTCAGGAGTTTGTAAATTGGAAGTTTATTTTCTGAATCCTATTCATCTCCTCTGATGCAAATGATTTTAGCATCTTTAAGGATCCACAAGGAATCTATGTAACTGTGAATTGTATATCATCTACTGGAACCTGAAGGGAAACTAAAATTGTGACATATACGAGGAGATGAACAGAATACAGAAAGTGAGCTTATGAAGATAGAAATCTGAATTCGCGAAAGAATTAGAAGATGATGATGAAGAAGAAGATAAAGCTAAAGTTTGTTTGTATGTCGTTGTGTTTACATATCTGTAGCCTAGCTAGTAAGGCATTTATGATATACATTTTTGTAGTAGTAGATGTTTTTGTTTATTAACTTTGATCCCAAATTTGAATTTTTTTTTTTTGTCACTCAATCCATTCCATACTTACACGATTACAAAGAGATAAGAACAATCGGACATAAACTGATGTGCACTCCTACAAACTAAAACTGAAGCAAATAAACTAAATCAACAAGGGGGTATATACTCAAACTGAAAAAAATTTGATAACACATCAACAAAGATATCGGAGGGTTTGAATATCATCGATTCCACATCAACAAATTTGATTGTTTTAAATTTTAAATTTTCGGTTCTGATTTTTAATCTTTTAATAGTTTAATTATATTTTAACTGTCATGACCCTATTCTACCAATAGAGTTAAAAGGAAAGCAAAAGAAAAGAATAAGAGGGAGTGGAGTGGTAGGTGAAAAGAAAAGAATTGTTAAA
>VBRH01001440.1:0-18370 GCA_014578085.1 Cardamine resedifolia
GTCAGGGCAAAGTGGGGAGGCGGTCAAGCTTCTCTGGGTCAGGACTCGGAGGTGAGTCTTGTTGAAGTTTTTTTTGGTAAGATGAGAAGCGGTGGAGCTTTGGTTAATCTCAGCATCAAGGAATCATTCTGGACATCAGGAGCAGTAAGCTTCTCAGAGTGAATCTTGGCGGAGAGCTTGTCAAAACAAAATAAAATAAAAACGGTGGAGTTTACTCCGTGAAAGTTTTTTTTTTGAGAAGTGATGGGATCGTTTCGTTGTTGGCAAAGAGACCTGGCGCTGGAGGTTATCACAAATCAAAGAAGCCAAGACATTGGCAGTGAAGGGGATCTCGAAAATAAGGGATTCCGAGTTATGTCGAGGTAGAGATCTTTGAGGCAAGATTCCGACAGGCTGCTATCAAATCGGCGACGGCGAGAGAGGCAAGCTTCTGGGCTGTAGGCGGCGAAGCGTCAGTTCGAAGTTACGAGTGTGGGATGTGAGAAATCGATGATGTCGGATCGATTTAGTCACAGATGAAAAGCGAAATGGGTTTCTTTAGTTGAAATCGGCGAGGAATCGAACTTCCATGAGGGTGACTGTGAACGGTGAGGAGGCATCGGAAAGATGCTGAGCCAGAAAAGAGAAATGGTGAGATTCTCGCCATGAAACTGGCGAATCGGAGAACAATGAATTTTTCTTGGCGATTTTCGTCGAGGTTTGAAATCAGCGATTCGGCAGTGAGAAATCAAAGGTTGTGTGATCGATTTGGTGTCACCAGCGAGGTGTCTAGCGGTGAAGGTTCCTGTCAGATCAAAGGTGCCAAGATATTGGCGATGGGGAGGATCTGGAAGTGAAGCATCAGACATAATTTTTTTTTGTGCAGCAGCCGCCAACATCAAACAGAGGTGGAGATATTGTGAGTTTCCTTTATTTTTCTGTCTGGTGTTTGCAAAAATTAGGTCTGTGTTTCTTTTGTTTAATGGACCATCGCTGCTCCATGAGGCCCAACGAGAGGAAGGCAAGGTCAAAGCCCATCAAGAGATGGCATACGCTTCATCAATTCTTAGTCAATTGGAACTGAGAGACAAAGTGTTCTTTGATTAAATTAAAATGAAGGTGCAGACAAAGAAGCATGGGCGAAAGACAAGCATGGGTGTAATTATCCAAGTTGCATTGGAGAAAAGAAAAGCTGCAGGGTAAAAAGGAAAAAAATGAATCAGAGATTTTTTTCATCCTTTTGCAGACGAGAGCTGAGAGTGAGAGTTTTTCCTACTGAGCTTGTAATCTGTTCATCATCTTTGATATCTTGTGAACTGGTTGAAGTTCACCGAGACGTACCACTGCCGGTTTGGCGTGGGAACTCGTTAATTCGCTGTGTCGTTTCATTTTGCACCTAAACACACAAACAACATACTAACTAGTCACAAACCAAGAAAATCAAATACAAGTCTAAAGCTACAAAATCATTACAAAAATGAAACAAGATTGACAAAAAGTTGATACGTACAATAACAAAATTTTGAAAAGTATATAGTATAAGAACACTTACATTAAGAATTGGATGAGGATGATGAGTTACTTGCAATGACATTCTCCCATATGTTGGATGCTTTGAAAAAATATTCAGATATTGAAGGATATTTAAATGATTTATCTGTCGATTTCCATTCATTCCTCGGTAATCCACTTATCCGCTCAACTTGATCTTTGTATTTCTAGAATAAGTATAAGATAAAAATGTTATAGTAAAGCTATAATAAAAGGCTTGTTAGGTTTTAGGGTAGTTTTTTTAAGTTTTTATTGGTAGAATATGTAGTTTTAAGTTTTTATTTGGGGAATATGTAGTTTTAGGATAGTTTTTTTTAAGAAATAGAAGGAGAGTTTTGATTTTTGCTACCGAAAAACTACCTAAAAACATGATTTGTGCAAAAACTACCTAAATAACAAATTTAAACATGAAAACTACCTACATATCCAATTTATTCATAATAAAACTATCGAACAATGTTATATGATGAATATAAGTGTATATATATATAACCTGAAGGTAGGTATAGATTTGGCGATAAGTTAAATCTGGATCATTCCCATTCATAATTCTCATAGGTCCATCTATGGCCCATGGTAAGGTATGCATTTGTCAGAGACCCATACCAAATTTCAAAAAAAAATCTTTAAGAAAAAAAACCAAAAAAGAAAAAAAAAATTCTAGGGCCCAATAAAATAGTGAGACGGACCTGAATCTTCAATATGGTTATGAGACAAGAATCTAGAGGGTAAATGAGTATAAGAAGATGATAGAAACAAATAAAAAGTGGTAAATAAATATAAGAAGAGGATAGAAACAAAGAGGAAATGGTAAATGAAATAGAAATCTTACTTTTTTCACCCGAGACTGAAATAGCAGCTAAAAATTTCATGTGACGCTCAATAGTCAATTTACTGCGTATTCCAAAATTACTCTTCATTTTCTTATTTTCTTTTCGCTTATTTTCAATCTCAGTGTGACATACCTATTTGGTTTTCCATTCATCATTTGCTTTATCTCTTCTCATTTGGCATGTTTCAGGAGTTTTGAATGTTTCATTGAAGGGTCGTCTTCCTAACAAAGAATTCCGACTTATTTTGTTGTCTCTCAAGAGTTTCCCTGAAAGCTTCAATATGATTTATATCATCATCCATAGCATTCTTTAACTCTTGACTCTTTTTATATGACACTGCCAAAAGTTTTTGATGTAATCTTTAGAAATCGGCATATTGAGACAAAAACATGCTCTTTTTTGTCAAAATATCTGACGTTTTCTTGGTCATGCTCTCTGGATTGATCACTATAACACAAGAAAACAAACTTGTTAATTTGTAGAAAAAGTAAACAAAAGCGGTAGGCGTTAAAATGAACGTACGTATGAGAGGAATGTCTTTGTGAAGCAAAACAATTTTGAACGAATGTGAGTCTATATGAGGCATTTCAGTGTTGACTATGACAAGTCTGATGTCCTTCTTCTATTTCTCAGTCCTCGATACAACCTTACTTGCTTCATTCACGTTCATCACTAGCACATCAATTTATATATTAATTGTTTATACAACCCGCAAAAAAAAGATTTTAAACATAAATAATCAAGAAAATTTGAAATTAAATTTTTAGTTATTTCCAAAAAATAAAAAATAAAAAAATAGTGCTTAACAAGAGTATTGTTGATTATATTTAACTGTCATTAATCTAATACATAGTACATTTATATGTTAAGATTTGAAGGTATTTTTCTGATAGTTAGCAAAATCCAAATATCTTAGTATCCAACAAAAAATATAGCTTATACTAAAACTTAAAAGTTTTTTAAGCACTAGTTATCTAGGACATTAAAGGAACTAGGAAATGTATATGCGCGTTGCGCGGGATTTCAATTTTAAAACACCAAAAATTAAAATTTAATCAAAAATTATGTAAAAATATATAAAATTTTACATATAATCATTTTAATTCTAAAACAGTAAATTATTGTTATTTATATAATAACTATAAATACATATCTATAATTTATAAATACTATAGTTAAAATATGTTATTTATTTTAAATTATTTCACATGTTCAACTATATTAGAAACTTATATTTTATTATATAAATTGATTCTATTCATTTATTCCTCATCTCCTTTTAGTTTAGTAATAAATTTCTTATGATCGAATAATCTAAATATTTTCAAAAAGTTATTTTAGAATTTTTTTTAGATGCGTTTATAAACTAATCACTATTGTCTCAAAATAACACATGATATTTAAACACTCATAGAAACACATTTTTAAAAAATGTAATATATTTATTTCCTTGAAATATGGCCAATCTTCTTATTTTCATCAAAAAAATCTTCTAGTCTTGCATTTACTAAGATAATACGGTAATTGTCTCTAGATGTAGTAGTGAATCATTTAGGAATGTTTTGAGAGGGTTTAAACATTTAGGAAGTCATTTTCTTCTTCTCCTTTCCAATTCATAACTCCCATCTTCTCAATCCTCATTTCTGGTTGATAACCTCAGTCTAAACACTAATATTTGTTGGTCAGAAGACACCATTTAGTCCCTTTTTTCCGGAATGTCTCTCCTTCCAATGGGAACTGAAACACAATGGAACCAATTTCAAGTGCTAAACCACTATCTTACCACACTCTTAGAAAAATGAACAAAAATTCTTTACAATTAATTTGTTTGGGGCACAAATGTAAAGTTTTGTTCGTCATTATTAGGAATTCAAACATAAAGATATGAAGAGATTTAATAAGAAACATTTATATTAGTTCATATGGGAAACCAATGGTTTCCAATGTCACATAAGAAAATTGATTACATTACTCTGGAATGGTACCGAGCTTAGGTCGCCAAGCTCGCTGAAGAAGCCGCTTACTAAATCCAAACCAAACCGGTGCTGCGTCGGACTCACAATGGAAACTATTAGCTGCATTCAATCTAGCTGCCATGGCTGCAAGAACTTCTTCTTTGGATTTCCCTTTCCTTCTCTCCTTCTCTAACTCTGCTTCATCTTCTTCTTCCTCTACAGAAGACGAAGAGACGAATAAGTCTCTTAGTTTGCGTCCAGCGACGTCCTTGTGATGATGAATCAACGGCTGCTGCTCCCGGCGGCTCGGTGATCTAAGACTTAGAAGCATCTTTAACGTTGTCTTCTTTCGCCGAAGCTGAACTAACGGTCTTGTTCTCGGGCTTGGACTTCGTGTCGGACTCTGTGGCACTCCACACTGTGTTGCCAAGAACTTAAATCTCTGCAGAGTCCCCATGGGATATTGGAATTTTGGAAACTTGCTTTCGAGTGAGATCATATAAAAGAGATCCAAACTTGGCAACACAAAAAACTTTGTTCTTTTTATTCTTTTGAAGCAAGTCTTTTGTCTCAAAAGTGCGTGCTTTGAATATGAATTTTGTGGACCGTAAGAGCGCAGTTTCCAATGTAAATTCCAAATGTGTCATTATTGGTGAGATTTTGAAAAAGAAAAGTGTTTATTTATTCGATTCCTTTTTCTTTTTCTCATGTTGTTTGCTCTTTTGCTTTCCGAAATGTGCATAGAAGGAAGAATAATTTGCTATAGTTTTTACTCCTTTTTTTGAAAGAGAGGACCAAAGAAATAATGTGAGAACTGAGATGAAACACGTGTTTTTGGTCATAGATTCTCATATTAATCATAGCATTAGAATTTTTGTCGTGTTTCTGTGTTTAGAATGACACAATACTGTTATCAATCTGTTAGTATTGTTTCATTCTAGTAAATGTTAAACACAATAAGTTCGAGGAAAATGGAAATTTTAGAGATTTAGTAGTAGAAGTTTTATTGAAATATAATTTTGAAGATTAACTAAGAAGAACAAGTAGTGTTTCCGGGAACAAAAAAAGAAACAAGTAAGATGAACCAATATTATCAGAAAATAAAAAAGTGAAATGATACAAAATAAGTTTACAAAAAACAAGAGAAATAATTAAGAAGATGTAAAGTCAAGTCAACTCCCTATTAATATAATTTCATATGTTTTAGACCAACTGACTAATCCTGCATGGATTTGTTTTTGAATGTTTCATCAAATATCTTGTACTAATTGAAAATTGATTTGATTTATAATTTTATATATTAGATTTTATTCGACGTGAGAAGTAGGTTTCCAACACAGAGCTATGGGCCTGTGACCTCAATAATCAACATATACACAATGTTGCATTTCGCACAATGAACGGGCCTTGGTGTTGGTTTTGGCAGGCTTGTTTAGTTCGGGTGTCTTTGAAGATATTGTTGTACTTCGTATAATATGCCATTTTTCAGCTTATTGATGTGTCTATTTACGTATGGTTCGGAAGTCAATTTGTGGGCTCAATAATAAAACAAATTAAATCGTTGAATATGAAGCCTCGTATTAAACTCGGTTGGCCCAACTCTGGAACCACTTCCGGCTGTCAAATTGGTCGCCTCCTTGTTCTCTCATGAACATTCGTTCATTAATATTTTCCTATCTCAATCATAAAACCATTAAATTCCACTGTCCAACATATGTTTCCAACTTGATTCCACTTTATTTCCATGCAAAATAATCAGAAATCACCATCATCAAATCATTATTACAACATCATCAATATTTTCTGAAAGTTATAACTCTTACTCCTTCCTTTACATAATATTACATAATATAAGATGTTTTAGAGAGTTTTTTTGTGTTTCAAAATATAAGATGTTCTCACATTTCTATGTAATTTTTACATTTCTTTTATGATTGGTTAAATTATTTTTATTTATATATTAAATAATATTTTTTAAAAAAATTTCTTAAGATGCGTTTTTATATTTTAAAACGGAGAGAGTAAGAAACATAAAATGAATCGGAATAATTTTTGCATATACGTGTTAAAATTTGATATGTTAAGAGTTAAGACTCCTTTTAATTAAAACTTACCCAAGCAAAGCAAGTTAAATTTGCTTTGAAGTCTTGTAGAACATACTAGTTTTTAGAGTCAAAACCAAAAACGTAACTAGTAGTAAGATTTAATCGGATTGTGCCTTCTCATAGAAGAAATCGTGGCGTGCGTCTAACTAGAAAATTTTATTGTCTGATTTGGATTTGGACCAAATCTACTTCCAGGTCATTCTGGTGGGAATCTGAGGCTATAGATGTTATTTTGTTTTCCCGCGTATTCAGGAGAGACACGTGGCATTAATTCTGTGGTTAACAGTCGCTATTCTTACAATACGAAAATTGTCACAGACCGGTCCACATGAGTTTCTAGCACCTTTCTCTTTTCTGTGCTTATATAAATATAATTCTATAATATTCATGAATATACACAGCTATTTTCCCAGGAATATTCATATATTTCCGAAAACTCAAATGCAAATTTAACAATTATTTACTATAATTTTCAACAAAATTTAAAGAGAAATTATGTTAGAAAGTTTGTAGTTAGATTTTTTTTTTAATTAACACATTTATGTGCAAATCATAGTCAACTTCACTTATTTGTAAACTTTTAAATTATATTTGGAAAATTCATGTATTTATATTAAGAAAATCTTCTTCTTATATACAGTTATAAGAAAATAAATGTAAACCTACCAAAAAGTAATATAATATGAGTTGTCATATTTAATATATATATATATGGTCAACAATATATATATATATATATACATGAGTTGTCATATTATGATATATAGAGTATTATTCTTAAGAAACAAAAAAATCTTTTATGGATCAATGATCCGCTTCACAAAGTAAACCACCAACACAATTATTTTGGACGCCTCAAATCCAAACCTTATTTCAATAATTGTGAGAAAAAAAGGCAAATTATAATAAAGCTATATTGTGGTAGGTGGTTCGAACCACTCAAATATTTATGATAATAACAGCCAGAAAAATAAAACTATTTATTTATTGAGCCTAAGAGATTAGTTAAATACTTAAATTGTAGACAGAGAATACATCTGCCAGAAGCTGACTCACTGTGCCTTATCTCTCCCATTTCCTCAACCTTTTTTCCTACGTGTTCCCATAAAACTCTCATCCTCATCCACTAATTATCCGCCACGTGTAGTCTTCATCCTTCACTTTGGTCTTTTTTAAGGACGGCTTAAGCCTTTGCATCCAAAACTCTCTTCTCTTTCTCTTCCAAAAATCTGTTTTTTTTTTCTTTTCTCTCATAACAAAAACAAACCCTAAATAGTTTTTTTTTTTTTCTGCTATCTATAATGGAGGTGCCGATGATTAATAGAATAAGGGATTTTGAAGTTGGTATAAACTCAATAAACGATCCAACGTTTCTTTCTCGATCTGTTGCTGTTTCCGGAATCGGAAAGTTACATCAAGCTTACGGTTTTTGGAAATGGGGAGCTTTGATTATAGCATTTCTTGCTTATTTCACAAACTTTATTAGTAGAATAAAGTGTTTAGTTATTAGGTTAAGAAAAATAGATGTGTCTATATCAACTCCACCTCTTTTCGATGATTACGATACCGACTCCGATGTTTCTTGTTCGTCGACGATCTCTTCCGACGACGAAGAAGAAGAAGAAGATGAAGATGAGGATGAAGACTCGGTCTTTAGTCAGAAATGGGTCAACGCTTGTTTCCGCGTGAGAGGATCTGATTCTTATGATAATGTTGATGACGACGAAGGGCAAAATGGGAATTTCACATGTCGTAGAGGAAGCTTCGGAGACTTGTTCACGTGGCCGGATCTTGGTGGGATTGGTTCGAGTGGAGTTGTGAAGCTATGGGATCATTTAGATATTGATGGTGGAGATGATGATGATGATGATCACGAGAATCTCGTGGCGTCGTTTCTAAGGAAAAGCTGCTTTACGTCATCGTCTTCGTCATCGCCGGTTGTTTTAGCGGCGGAGAAGAAAGGTCTTGACGGTGTTAAAGTGAAGGCGTGTGATCCACGCGCTGATTTTAGAATGCCGGCGTTGCTTGCTGAGTGGAGGCAACCGGGGAAGTTGCTCGGGAATATAATCGGAGTTGACGCCGGCGGCGTTGAGAAGATTTATGTCAGGGATGATGTTAGCGGAAAAGTCGCCGTCGGAGATTTGAGGAGGTTTAACGGTGCGTTAACGGACTTGACGGAATCTGACTCTGAGTTATGGTGGGACGCTGACGTCGTTATCACGGCTGACGAGAAGATGCATTGAATAATTAATTATTGGGACGGTTCCGTCTTAAAGTTAAAAGGACGAATGATTCAAACGCAAAATGTTAAACGAGAACGACGAACATTTTGTATATAAATTTGTCTGTTTCCTTCTCTTTGATCTTATTTTAAATTTAATTTTCGTTAAAATAAATCAGACTCAGATTAATAAAGTGTTCGTCTGTGTGGTCGGTTACTTCACTTGTTCTCTGTCTATATCCGAAGCCAGTGTGGCCGGTTACGAATTTTATTACAAATAAATAAATATGGCGAGATAATAATATATATGGCAGAAAGACAGAAACCACAAAAGGTAAAACAATTTTCAAGATTTTTTTTCCTGGCAAACAAACAATGAAAATTGATAACAAATCATGATTACAAAGTCAATATACAAAAAATTTCAGAAAAACAAACTATTACATAAACATATATATATATATATATATATGTCATATAATAAAAACTACAATAACAAGTGAATTTTACCATATTAAAATAATTTTGAAGATATGAATATATTTTAGTACTAATAAAATAGACACTTGAAAAGATCACCCAAATAATAAGTAAAAATTTTATTCTATTTAACCCAAATTTGAAAAGATCACCCAAATGATTAGTGACAACCTCACATTTCATTTCTACTCTATTGATAATATTGCTTCAAATATCGGTCTATAAATTATTATTATCTAATAAATTTCAATATGATCGATCAGATTCGTTAAAATCATTGATATACAGGATATTAGTTTTATTTGTGAAGGAAACTTGTTGATCGCTATGACCTGAACAATTCTTTGATTTAGGAAGTCATGCACGTTTCTTAATTCGTGTGGTTCACATTTTTACGCAAACATCTCTCTTCAAGCGTTTAACAAAATAGGCTTTAGTTTTACATTTTAGTTACACCAGATTGCTTTTTAAATAATGTGATTAACTCGTATGTTTCTTATTCCATGAAATTAAAGTGGTTTTTAATGCAATATCATGTTTTAAGTCATACACTTTTGGGTTTATAATAAAGGTAATAAAGGTCATCTTAACTGAAACACACGCCGTTACTTTTTTCTCCTAAAACTAAAAGTCACAATTCGCAAAAAATCACTTTTTTCAATTGTTTATGACTGGTGACCGGCTTCAATCTGGCACTATGCCGCTACTTATTATAGCAATAATTTATCATTTTCATCATTTGTTTTGTGGATTGGTTAGCACAGAATGGTGGTGGAAAGAAGGCAAGCCCATAAATGTTAAGTTATGGCTTGAATCACAAGAAATTTCTGATAAAACTATTGTCCGAGAGATGGTCCTCTACATTGACAAGTCTATGTATTATGTCGTGGAAAATGTTTCCGTTGTTGAAAGTGGGAAGCCACTGAAAGTGGTTAATTTTTATTAAAAAAAACTTACGAGAAGAAAATAACCGAACTAAAAATGACCATGTGAGTGTTGCAATTAATGGCAACAGAGAAATGTTAAAGCTCATAGATGAGGGTAGAGACTTCAAGATCTATGAGGAAGATAACAAATATATCTAATTACTTCAGCAATCAAGGGAAATACTTATAGAGTACATAATAGATTACCATATCTTTGGGCCGGTTTATGCAACAACGAGAGCTATTTTTGGATGTAGTGTGTTTTGTCATGGGGTGTGTGATTTAGAGTTTCATCCAGGAGATGATAGCTACACATAAAGTTCTCATCATAGTAAGATCGATTACGAAGAAGAAACGTAACAGATTTATCAATTTGTTATCGAATAAATCTTTACTAGTGAAAACATTGTTATATTTAACTTATATCGTCATTTGTCTACAATATTTGTTGTTTATGTTATAATTTGCATTCCAAAATTGTATAATGACTTTGTACTTCCGAATTGAAATTATAAAGTAAATTTGCCATACAAAAAATAAAAATCATTTTAAATTGTACCGTTTATTTCATATAATTATCATTACTATATCAGTGTAAAATTTGGTTACAAAATATCAAATTAACCCTATTTAAAATTAAAAAAAAAACAAAATTTTAAATAAACAGAAGTCGAATAGTCAACTTTTTAAAAGGTATGACAGAAAATTAATTTACTTTAAATTTGCGTAAAATTTGTCAAAACAACATTATATTAAAATGGACAGATTATGTATTTTATCTGTTGCCCGTTACAAATTTACATGTTGTTTATCATATTCAATAGAAATTGTTAACAAATTGCAAATAACAATTTACTTTATACAACAAATACATACTGTTTTGAGCTTTATCGACACACTTATCTAGAATCGTAGATAATCTAGATATACAAAATCCTAAATTTTGTATTGTAGTGTGTAGTCTACAAGAAATCCTATGGAGTGTTGATTCAACATGCATCATGCTAGTGTTTCTGAACAAATTGTTTCCACATAGCAAAACATGACATTTTGTAGAAACTAATTCGACACATAACGTAAAAACAATAATCGTTAGATCAACCACTAAATCAATTACGCTTCCAAATAAAAAATTGATATAAATACATGAATTTTTGTCGTAATTCATGAAATTATCAAAATATAGATGGCCAACTAATTGACCAAGTTAAAAGGATTATCGTATAGTCTTACAGTTCATCTCATGAAGTATGCATTTTTCGTACTAAATTTCTTTATGAAATATTGCATGCAGGTACTAGGTAGAACACGTAAGTTAGAGTCAAAATTTATTAAGGATTTGAAAAGCGTATATGATTAACGAAAGCGGTAAATCTGGAAAACTTGTATGGGATTTTTAAAAAATAGCGATTTATGGATAATAAAAAAAAAGACATATACAAGAAAAAATTGTAACTGGGCGATTAAAGATGAATATGAAATAGATAAGTAGATGTCTTTTTTTGTTGTGAAAAAAAAAAATAGATGTCTTTTTTTTGTTGTGAAAAAAAATAGATGTCTTTTTATAGATAGGTTTATTATGAATGATCAATGACATGTGTATAGAATTTAAAAGACACAAGATAGAAAACCTAGTTACAATCTTTAGTTATTCTTGCCCACTAACCAAATAGCTTTAAGGAGCTCTAAACATAAACCAATCACATACTTTACATATTGGAAAAAAGGTATTACTATTACACCTTGTTATAAAAATCTCCGCCTAGCTCCGATTACTTCCTGCCTAGTCGCTAGGCCCAGCCTATCCGCCTCGATTAATGATTAATCCGCCTAGCTCCGATTACTATTCCCCTAATCCGATACTCCCCGCCTAATCCGATTACTCACCGTCTAATCTTGTATATTCCGATTATTTTTAGGTTATAAATATAAAATAATTTTTTTTGTTATTCATATATTTAGATTGGGAGTTTGTGATGCTCTACAATAACTTATGCTCAAAATTTTAATAAAAATCATACAATTCTGTCTTCAAAATATGTTTTCATGTGTTTATTGTAATTTTGAAAACAAATTATATAAAAATTTAATTATAATGGATTAATATATTTTTAAAACATTAAAATAGCCCTAAAACAAATTCCCGATTAATCCCCATATAATCTCTGATTTTCTGATTAATCGCTAGGCCATGCCAGACCGCCTAACTAGCGCTAGCGAATTCTTGAACATGGCTATTAGATAGTGTGGGCAAGAATAATTTTCCCCCAACAAATAATTAAAAATCAAATGCGGTGTAGTAGATTTTAATAACGGGCCCAGGATCCAAAACAACTTTTTTATTAGTCATCTGGGCCCAACAAGAAGGTCCTATACGCTTTTTATTTCTTTTGTGCAACCTACTCTATACGCAATTAATTAAGCATTACAAAATTAAATGAATACAAGTATTTTTGCCTCTCCTAATGGTGACTATCAATTTGTTGAGCCACTTATCAATCATTCTCAAAACATTTTCGAAAAGGAAAACGAAATGTATGCAAATTCGTTTTGCTATATGAATCATGAATGCTACACAATCTGTAATATCAAGTGTAGAGGGTGTGAAAATAAAACATATTTAACCATTTTATGAATAATGGACTTTTAACTCAAAACCAATTGATCATGAACTTATTGCCTCAATAAAATTTATATATTTTTTAGATATGTTTCAATTTTCTGTAAAAATATTCTAACATTGTAATAACTAGCTAGGTCTTTCGAGATAGATAATAGTAGCTAGGAACATCTCAATCATATATGAAATACGTCACAACAAGATGGACCATTTAGCGACGTGAAAAATTGTCTATCGGACTAATTTGGACTCTGATATCAGTTTAGGTAGGTTCAAGGATTGATCATAATCAATTGATAATAAAACAGATTGATCTATAAATTTTCTATATTATTTTAGAAATGTTTCAACTTCTAATATTAGGGCATTCTAACTTTCTAATAAACTACTTGTTGGCTCTCTCAAAATAAGTTAAAAAAATAACATTCTATCGGAAATTTTATTTTTTTCTAAAATCGCACTAAACTATGCAATTTATTTAAGATAATATGCATCTTGATGTATTGCGGTTTCAGCTGCAACTGAACCTGGTCGTAGATATGCTAAGAAAATCAACGTGACGTAGTCACAGTGAGTCATCATTTGCTACATTGCCGTCGCCATTCCATCTCCAAACGTCACTACTAATCTATCTCAAATAAGGAAGACTTTTGCAGCAGATTTGAATTTTCTATGTAGATGAGCGATAGACGCTGGATCATTATGTATCAAAATAAATTTTGTGACATCACATTGTCCTTTTGTAACATATAATATTCTTTCACAATCGAACAGTTTTTTTTTTTTTAATAGTGAAATTTATCATGGTACACGCCAATTCTAGAGATTAAGGGTGCGCCGCAATTGAATGGTACCGATCAAACGACCGGGAAAAATTAAGATGAAGAAAACAAAGATTTGAAATACCATTATATTTTACCTCTAAAACTTATTTATCGATCGTGTTTTGTATCACCAAATACTCGATTTTTTGTAACTCTCTTAAACCGTAAGAAAAAACGAAAATGTAAACTCTCAACATGTCACGTTTTAACATTACCAAATACAGATACAAAAATTTGTTTAACTGCCACATACAGAAATTAAGTGATACTTTTAAGTTTATGAATTAACTATTAATAAGCCACATTTACACCAATTTGTCACGACTAAGTGAAACAACTTATAAACGACCAAAATGAACAAACCAAAGTATACATATAATACGAAATCGTAGAACTATATTTTATGGGAGTTCTTTTATGAATTTGAAAACCGAGGGTGAAACCGGATCGATCCGGTTCGGTGACAGATATAGAAGGTGAGTTGGAGAACCAAACATGGTCATCGAGCTCGGAGTGAACAACGGAATATCAGCTAAATTTTGTCGTTGTTGTCTCGCCGCTGAGTCATCATCAACGTTGACCTCTTCGGTCACCACAGAAGAGGACTCGCTGATATCGTTAGGGTTTCGTCTAATAATCTCGTCGAGACCCGTGAGCCTCTGAACCAAGGCCATAAAGTCTTCGGAACGCGTGTGGATCACTTTCGGAGAGCGCGCGTAGATGATTACTGGAGCTGCCTGCCCATGTCGCCGTGGCGGCGGCTGACGATAATTCATGACGCTACACGACGTCGTTTTCTTGATGGAGTGGGATTCTCCGGCGAGTTTTAGCGACGGAGGACGTGAGCCATTGATATCATGGCTTCTTGTAGGAATCATGGTAAGTAATATATATCAAGAGAATGGGTAAATAGAGATGGAGAAGCAAAGATGAGCTTTAAAAATAAACGGAGTTATTCTTGATATAATACGTATATATGTAGAAATTATATATGCGTGTTAGTATGGTTTAGAGAAATCATATTATATATTATAGCCAACGATTCTGACCGTTGACTTTACATAAGATTTTAGTTTCGTAAGTAAAATTGGTAGTTGTCTTTTTTTGAATAGTAGTAACATAGCTCAGGTTATAAACCTTTATCAACAAAAAAAAAAAACGTGGCTCAGGTATATCCTGCTTATTAGTTTGTTTTTTTAATGGATTTTTCGCATAATTAACAGATTATACTTTGTTTTACTTTTAAAGATATGTGTCTACAATCATATATCACATATATATATACACCTGCGTCTCACCTAACTTGTACACAATCACAGACTAATCGATTTTTATAATATAAGTACACAATTACATAAATTTTAAAAGATATTTTATCTTCAAAATTTTAACTCACATAAATAAAAAGTTATAAAAAAAAAACTCACATAAAAAAATCAAAATGCGTATGAAAAAAAAACAAAAAAGAGGTATCTGCCCAAATTTTTGTTCTCTCTCAATAATTTCATGGGTTATATGTTTAAAATTTTATTTTTCTATTTAATTTCAACTTTTTATGAAACTGTACACGTTTTTTGTCATATGTATATTTCTCTGTATTTGTTTTGGTATTTCTCTCCCATCAGACCGATAGAGTAGGTGATTCCGATGAAGCGAATCTCCCTGGTTATTAATCTCGGCGCCAGCATTAGAGGTTGAAGATTGTTCCCTTCGACGGTTATGGTTTTTGTGTAGTTAGCCGGTTTTAGTTTACTGTAAATCTATCAATTCTTGGTTTTGAGTTGGTTTATTAATATCTCTTAATTAAATCTATATAATAATAATACTAAGAATAATCATAATAATATTTTCCCATATCTCATTTGATTCTTTTTAATGAATTGTGATGATTAAAAGAATTTTTAATATTATTTTGGTAGAGAGTTCTCCAATTTTGTTCATCTTTGAATATAACTGGCTGTTACCATACAATGGTTGGCTGCAGATGGTTGAAACGGCTTACTTCTCTCCTTTAACGCCACGAGAAAAATTTAAAATGTTCAAAACTTTTGGCTCTTTTTAATTAAACCCACTTACAGGCAGCGGAAGCCATTAATTTGTTTGTTCTCCCCAAATTGCTAGTATTATAATGATTATCGTTGACATTGTTTTGTTTTATCTATCAAATCATACTCTTTAACAAAAATTAAACATATACACCTGTGAAAAATTAATAAATTTTATTTTCTAAGAGAATTAGTGGTAGCACATTTGGTTCATTGGTTAAGGGTTTAAAAGTTTTTACTCCTTTGGAATTCGATTTCTAAAAAATCTAGTTTTTTCCAGATTAATGGATATAAAGTTTTTTAAAGTTGTCTGGTCATGTCTATCATGGAGATGTCATGTAAAATCGCATGACGAATAAAATTTTCGTTGTAAAATCGTAATATTTTCATCGCATATATTACATGTAATATACGATTAGTATCATAATAGAATTAGATTAATTATTTTTAATAACAATGATGTAATAGACGAAACAAACAAATTTAGAGAATCAAATATCCTTTTTTTTTGTGCAAATACTTGATTTCATTCATTAACTTAACCTGAAATACAAAGATAGGGTGGATTCGAAGATCCCAAAGTTTAGTACATAACAAAGAAAAACATTCTTCAATGCCACAACAAGGTAACAACGATAGATCGACCTTTGATCCATAAGAGCTTGTAGGCAAAAGCTAGAAAGCATCTTGATGCAAGCGATTTCATGGTTAGTCGATGGTTCATCCACCAGAGATGAGAAGATAGTCACGGTCAAAAGACATGGCGACGTTGAAGACGATTCCAAAGCCTTGGTTCTCGCCGGTCCGAGAAGATCTACACAAGGTAGTCCAAAGGCAAGGAGGCTCGGATGCCATGGCTTAACAGCCGGAAACTGAGGCCAAAGGATTGTGACTAGGGTTCTCTCCATATAGGAGGAAGGGGTAACCAATAATTTCTTCAGAATGGAGGACAATTCAAAACATGGTTTCTTAATGTTCAAGGAGAAAAGATGTGGAAAACTCACACAGTTAGATTTAAATCGCTTTGAGGCACTAGTATTTGGGTCAGAAACTCTCATATGAGAAGCGATGATATCTTGTTGGAGCTTGGTCCTAACCCGGAAGGTGATTGAAGGTTGTACTTGGTTGAGGTCCGCTGGAAGATAATCAACAAAACCTTGTACCGATAACGACACCAGCTTCGAGAGGAGTCCTCGGCCAAACAATGCATCGTGTCGGCTCAGTAACACATAAGGATTAATTGAAATGGACCTGGATCTAGTGAATGTGGGTGATGGGCTGCCACAACTGGAAATGGACCAAGAGGGAAACCTTAGTGGGCCGAAAAGGGCTAGGCCCAATATCACACATCGTAAGAAGCAAAGATTTTTACTATATGTGATATTAACCGACAATAAATATATCGGTTAATGTCGGTTGAGAAAGTAAACCGCGTAAACTTTGGGCAACGCAGGAAAAAAAGCCTAACTTACTTAATGGGCCTATTTATTGGGCCTTTCTGGAATCTACTCTATGATTTTCTTATTGATCGACGCTCCGAAGAAAGTGATGGATTCTGAAAAGGCACTAGAGCTTGTGAAGCATGGAGCTACACTTCTCTTTCTCGATGTTCCTCAGTATACTCTTGTTGGAATCGATACTCAGGTTTTTTGTTACTTTCTTCCAAGTTTAAAGCTTTGAAATTGTGATATTTCTGTATGATTTAGTAAGTTTATGAAGAAATTGAGAATGATAGCTTTATTTTCATTGGCATTTTTTTCTCTTGTAATTGTTAAAAATTCTGACTTTCACTTTACATGGACTAAGATTTTGAAGAGACATAAAAAATGGAGTCTTGCTATAAGCATTGGTTATTACTGGAGACTTATGGTTTAATCAGATTCTTAGTGGAATTTGTATATCTTAACAAATACAGTAGCTTTTAAATGCTTAGCTTTAATGTCTTGTCCTGAGGTTACCACATCATAAACATCTGCCTTTTATAACAATGAGTCTGTAACTGAATTGATTTAGAGAATAGTGGCAGTGATTTGTCTATAGCTTCTTTATCTCCAAAGGGGATTATCAATGATATTTTTGATATTTTTATATACAAAAACAGAGGAACAACGAAAGAGGATAACAGAGGCAGAAGTAGAATATAATGTAGGATATATCATTAGCTCAACAAAGGTATCTCTCCAAAATATTTGTGTCTTTTTATTTTTTATTGACATGAAAGGAATTTACTTTTGACACAGAAAAATAGAAAATAAACCAGAAAAGCTTACATTGAACTTTTAACTAGGAAATAATTTATGTGTTTTAACAAGATGGTGCATCACTGTGTGGCTTTTTCCTTGTCATAAGTGTCGAGAAACTCGTATATGGTTGTGACGGCAAGCAAGATTCCGGTCCCTGAGCCAATGGTTCCGGTGAGATCAGCAAGAACAGTGAGTGCACCGATACACATTCCTCCAAAGGCGGCTACTGTTGGAATATAGCGGTTGAGCTCCTTTTGCAGAATGGAGTCTCTGTGTCCAGGCATCACCATGTGTTGCTCCTTGAGCTGCTTGGCTACGTCTCTAGCTGAAGACCCCGAGACTTGAATCCAAGTCTTTGAGAGAAACGCGCAAGTAGAGAGCATGAAGACGATGTAGAAGAGTGCGTGGAAAGGATTAGCCGCCATATCCGCCAAGCTTGCTGGACCTGTGATCAAGTAAGCGAGACCACCAACTGGTATGGACTCTCTCCACTGTCCCAATAAGTTAACAAAGAAGTTGCCACTGAAGTTGCGGTAGAGAAGCTGAGAGATGAAGTAGAGATTTGAGACGAGAGCAGATTGGAGAATG
>VBRH01001442.1:27228-38132 GCA_014578085.1 Cardamine resedifolia
ATATTGAATGTGTATATATATTTTTTTCATGAATTTTGAATGGGTTGATTAATCCTTCTCCTTCTTTAGGTATAATGAAGCGGCCATGATTGAAAACATAGTCATTGATATTTTGAACAAGTTGACTAATTCCATACCATCGAGTGATTTCGATGGTTTAGTGGGGATGATAGCTCATATGAAAAACATGGAATCAATGTTACGTTTAGATTCAGATGAAGTGAGGATGGTAGGAATTTGGGGTCCTTCTGGGATTGGTAAGACCACCATTGCCAGATTCTTATTTGAACAGTTCTCTGACAGTTTTGATCTAAGTGCTTTTATGAAGGATATCAAAGGATATATGAATGCAAGGCAAGTGTCATCTGACGACAATAGTGAAAAGTTGCACTTACACAAACAGTTTCTGTCCCAGATAACCAACCACAAAGATATTGAGGTTCCTCATTTAGGAGTTGCACAATACATGTTGCAGAACAAGAAAGTGTTTGTTGTTGTTGATAACGTTGATCGGTCAATACACTTAGATGCTATCGCAAAAGAAACTCGGTGGTTTGGTCCTGGAAGTCGTATCATCATCACAACGCAAGATAAAAAGCTTTTGAAGGCACATCGTATCGACCATATTTACAAGGTGGAGTATCCATCAACATATGAAGCTTGTCAAATCTTTTGTACGTATGCTTTTGATCAAAAGTTCCCTAAAGAGGGTTTCGAGGCGCTTGCATGGGAAATTACACTTCTTTTAGGTCAACTCCCTTTAGGACTAAGGATTATGGGATCCTATTTCCGGGGGAGGTCTAAGCAGGAGTGGAAAAATGAACTTCCAAGGTTAAGGAGTTGCCTTAATGGAGATATTGAAAGCATTTTAAAATTCAGTTATAATGCCTTAGAGCGCGAAGAGAAAGATTTGTTTCTTTACATAGCCTGCTTTTTTAAAGGTGAATCCACTGAGATACTAGAAGCGATTCTTGCAAAGGATTTCTTCAATGTGAGCCACATTCTTGACATCTTAGCTGAAAAATCCTTCATATCCATTGTCTATAAGAAGATAGAGATGCATAATCTGCTAGTACAGTTGGGTAGAGAAATTGTTCGTAGTGAGCTTGGGCCGAAGTCAATTCGTGAGCCTGGGAAACGTCTGTTTTTGGTTGTTGCTAAAGAAATTTCTAAAGTACTGACTGATGATAAAGCAGTAGGTTTTTAGATTTGTTTCTTCTTTTTATTGCTCATTTCCAAATTTCACTCATTTGATAACTAATTATTTCTATCTGATTTCATTTGGTCTTTTCAGGGTAGTAGAAACGTTATAGGCATAGACCTCAACTTATCTGAGATTGAAGTTAAGTTAAATGTTACTGAGAAAGCCTTCAAGAAGATGTCTAATCTTAAATTCTTAAGATTCCACTGCGAATATGGCGACCGGAGAAATAAATTGTACTTACCGCAAGGTTTGAATTATCTATCTCGAGAACTGAGATTACTAGAATGGGAACATTTTCCTATGACATGTTTGCCATCCACTTTTCATACGGAATACCTAGTGAAAATTCAGATGCATTTCAGCAAACTTCAGAAGTTGTGGGAAAGCAAACAAGTACGTAAATTACTTCCTATTTCTCTCTAATTCTAAACTTTTAGCCCTCCATTCCAGTTTGTTAGAGGTTTTGCCTAAATACGCGCATGTTAAGAAATCTAATTTTTTTACAAAATACCATTTAATTTTTTATTTTAAATTGATTCAACTACTAATCTACAACATAATAGAATTATCATTAAATATTAAAAGTATTTAAGTTTTTTACGAAACATCCAATAAAATGAAACAATAAAAGCTAAAACATATTCGTTGTTTTTTTTGTTTGTTACCGTACAACTTTTAGGCTTCAAAAAGAGTGATCTAAATACTATGTTCTTCTATGTTGCCTTTATTTGTTTGTACAGCCCCTTGGAAACCTCAAGTGGATGGATTTTCATTGTTCAGAAAATCTTGAAGAGCTACCTGATCTCTCAACTGCTACTAATCTTCAAGAAGTTATTCTTACTCAATGCTCCAGTTTGGTGGAGCTTCCCTCCTCTATTGAAAATGCCATTAATCTCCAAGTATTGAATCTTTCTGAATGCTCAAGTTTGGCGAAGCTTCCATCCTCTATCGGGAATGCTTCTAATCTCTTGGACTTGAGGCTCATAGGTTGCTCAAGTTTAGTGGAGCTCCCCTACTCTATTGGAAATGCTATTAGTCTCAATACTTTGCATCTTAGTATGTGCACTGGTCTTGTGGAGCTCCCTCATTCTATTGGCAATGCCACTAATCTCCAGTACTTGTCTCTCGATATGTGCACTGGTCTGGTGGAGCTGCCCTCTTCTATAGGAAACCTTCAGAGATTGCGTTACTTGACTTTGAAAGGATGCTCAAAGCTAGAGGTTCTTCCGATCAACATCAACTTGGAGTCTCTTGAAAAACTTGATCTCACTGATTGCTCTCGTTTGAAAAGTTTTCCTGAGATCTCCACAAACATCAAATCTCTCGAGCTCACAGGAACCGCAATAAATAAAGTGCCTTTGTCCATCAAGTCATGGTCCCATCTTGATTCGTTACAAATGTCATATAGTGAAAACCTCAAAAAATTTCCGTATGCTTTTGACAACATCACATTATTGCATTTCGACGATACAGAAATACAAGATATTCCTCCATGGGTCAAGAAAACCTCTCGTCTTCGTAAACTTACAGTCAACGGATGCAAGAAGCTGGTAACACTGTCACATATTCCATACTCTTTATCACGCCTAGAAGCTAGGAATTGTGAGTCGCTTGAGATACTAGATTGCTCTTTTCACAATCCAAAGATTTATCGCTATTTTACTAACTGTTTGAAACTGAATAAAGAAGCGAGAGAACTCATCATCGAGACTAGTAGTAAAATTTCGGTCTTACCTGGTGGAGAAGTGCCTGCACAGTTTACTTACCGAGCTACTAATGGAAGTTCCATGAAAGTAAATTTTAATGAAAGACCTCTTTCTACAACGTCCTTGAGGTTTAAGGGTTGCATCTTGCTGGTTGATAAGGCTACCGCTATGGCTGGTGATTCGAGCATCGTGGAGGTAATTCATACTATCTCGTACATAAAGAATGGCATGGTTATAGATACAGAAGTAGGAGGTGAGCGTCTACGTGGTCTTTTAACGGAGCATCTGTACATAGTAGACGTTGAAAAAGAGGCAACTTTCACCGAGATTGTTTTTGAGTTTGACGTCGAGTCTGACAAATGGGGTATAGGAGAAGGCGGGGTACTCCAAGGCGGGGTACTCCAACTCCCTGATAAAGAAAAACACTGAAACTGAAGTTGACATAGAAAAATCTTGAGAACAAGAGTTTAGAGACAAAGAAGAAAAGCAAGTAAGTATTGGATAAAGTTAGTGATGAGATTTGATCTTGGTTTCCACTTTTTTTTTTTGGGTTCTTTTCTTCTCTCAAATCTTGAATTCTTTCAGAAATCTTTCAAAATAGTCACATTTGATTGTAAAAAGTTTTGTTTTGGTTGCAATAAAGTATAATATTTCAACCAAAAAAAAAACAGCTACAAGGGAAAGAGATTTCACTTTGATATTAGTGTGTGTGAGTTCGATTTTTATTCTAAATTAAGTCGTTTTGCTTGAGCCATTTGAATTCATGGGTCGTAATCCTTATTATTAATCCGGTGTGAGCTCTTTTTTTTTTTGTTATTTTGATTGTAAATTAAGTCGTTTTGTTTTAGCCATTTGAATTCATGGGTTGTATCCTTATGATTAATCTGTTGTGAGCTTACGGAAAACTCCTATCAAAGAACGTACTCACCTCTGGAATAGTCGGTGCTGGCTCCCAACTCTCACTTTTAAAAATCGTCGATCGAATATGAAAAATCACAGTGTCAGTAAGTCCCATCGAATGCAGTTTTATTGATAAAAATGTTATTTAGAGAGATGCGATTTAAGTTGCACAATTCTACTTATTAAACATCACCATCGTTATGGTTATTACAATTATGGTTTGGTTAAGGTTACAAATTTATTTTACTTTAATCTTAACTATTTAATAAACAATTAGAACAATTATGGTTAATACAGTTTATATCTAATTATTATGGTTACGGTTAAATACGATTATGCTATTTAATGATTATGATATTAATTTAATATTAATTAGCAAGGATAGCCTACCAGTCTTTTACCACTTGGGCTAAATGCACTTATCAATGACTTTTGCTAATTTAAGTCCAACTTTTAGTTATCTAGTAAAACTACTAATTTTTTTTTCTTCGAACAAGTGCAAAATAAACTCTAGCTTATTGGAGTTGCACCTAAAAGTCCTTGGCAAAAATTAAGGTGTAAATTAAAAACAAACCTATTTTTAACAAAGTAAATAAAACATTAACTTATTTCAACAAAGCAAATAAAACCCCAATTTATTTTATTAAGCAAATAAAGCCTTGAGTTATTTCCTAAAAGTAAATTAAAACCTTAGAATATATTGATATTTAATTTTAAATAGAAACAAAATTAATTTATCACTTTATTTAAAGACTTGTTAAATATTGACAGTTTTATCACATATTGAAAGTTTAATTTTAATATCGAGATGTGAAACCTCGAAAATTTCTAATAACACGATATTGATTCATCATTTTAACATTTTTTCAAAATTCCAAAATCCATATTCCTTACATTGGCCTCCAAATCAAAATCCAAATTTGTTACATTTTCAAATCCAAATTCGTTACACGACGAATAACTTATATGTTCCAACTATTCTCATATTGCTTGTTATTTTCTTCCTGCTATAAAACTTGTAACGGTTTTTCATCACTTATATGCATTGTTTCAATATTAAACTATTTTTACATTCAACATAACGCTTTAAACCAAATGATAAAATAATTTTATTTTTATTTTTTTGCATTTAAATTTTAGCATCAATAGATTCTAAGAGTTTTTATTTACTTTGATTAAATATGTTGAGTTTTTATTTACTTTGATGAAATATGTTGAGTTTTTATTTACTTTGATGAAATATGTTGAGTTTTATTTACTTTGATGAAATAAGTTGGAGTTTTATTTGATTTGATGAAATATGTTTAGTTTTTATTTGGTTTGTTGAAATAGATAGGAGTATTGGCTCTCGTTCAATGTTGATGAAATATATAGGAGTTTTGGCTCTCGTTCAATGTTATCAGCTTTGGCTCTCGTTAACAAAAGCCGACGTCAACAAGCCATTGTTATCAGCTTTGGCTCTCGTTCAATGTTAACTAAAGTTTCGATCTAGTCTGATTTCAACGATTCTCAGGTTTCTTCTAACTAAGCCGCTATAATCTTCACATCTTTTGGTCCGAGATTAGGTTTTGTTACTACTTTGGGCCTCTTGCCTTTTACTTGGTTTTAATGGGTTCTATAATGTGGGTTTTAAAATGTGGATTTTGGGCTACTTTACTAAAGTTGGCTTATTATGTAAAACATTGGTGAGCATTTTTGCCTCATTTAATTTTATGCAAGAAAATCGTAAAAAAAAATAAAATAGATAGGAGTTTTATTTGCTTCGCTGAAATAGGCAGGAATTTTATTTACTTCTTTGAAATAGATTAAATTTTAATTTACCCCTTAATTTTTGTTAGTTTTTTTTTAAGGTGAAACTGAAAGAAGCTGGAGTTCTGTTTACTACATTTCCCATAAATGGAGTTGAATTTGGATCTATCAATTAGAGCTCAAAATTCTGGAAATATCCAACAGGCTCATTGTTGACCAAAAAAAAAAATCTAACAGGCTCATACATCTAAATATGGGCTTAAATCAGGCCCAATAAATATTACTCTGTTAATGAATCTACTACTCTACTCTCTTCTTTCACTCTGCGTCTCTTTCCAGAAATTTGAATCGTGTTTTTTCAATCGAAGTTTTTCACAAAAGGGCTTAAGAGTTGAGGAAGAGAGAAGTAGAAGGAAATCAATGGAAGAAGAACCACAGAATGGTGGAAGTGCGAGTCCGACTAAAGAATTGGCGGTGGCGGTAGTGGCGGTGGAGGAGGAGGAGCCGATGGTCGGACCTGGACCTGCTCCACGTAGCAAACGCAAGCGTCCGCTTCAATTCGAACAAGCTTATCTCGATTCGCTTCCTTCAGCTAATATGTAAGTATGTCTTTGTGCTTGTAACACTCTCTGTGACTCATCATCATCCTATTGAGTCAAGCTTTTGAGGTTTAGGGTTTTAAGTGCTCTTAATTTAGTTTGTTCTGGATTTTTTTGGAGTAATCCATGAGATTAGTAAAAAAATTTCTATCTTTTTGTTTCTACAGGTATGAGAAAAGTTATATGCATCGAGATGTAGTTACACATGTAGCTGTTTCAGCTGCTGATTTCTTTATTAGTGGAAGCATGGATGGTAAATTTTCATATGTTTTTCTGATGTTTATCCGATTTCTAATTCCTTTCTCGTTTTGTAATGTGACTAATGTCAAAGCATAACAAGTATATATACTTTTCATAATCTAGGTCACTTGAAATTTTGGAAGAAAAAAGGTGTTGGTATTGAGTTTGCTAAGCATTTCCGCTCCCATCTCGGTCCTATTGAAGGTCTAGCGGTAAGTATCGCCAGTGATTTCTAATGTGAACTCTTTTTTTCGGTTTAAGATAACGTCACCTCAGGTCTATGCATACTCCATTTATGAAAGATTAGTCTTTTGTTATGGTTTCCTGTGTTATACTGTTTATGATTTCTGGTTCTGTCATCAACCATGACTCGTTTCAGCAATGCAGGTTAGCATTGATGGTTTGCTTTGCTGTACAATCTCAAATGATCATGCTGTTAAAATATATGATGTTGTCAACTACGACATGATGGCTATGATCCGTTTGCCATATATTCCTGGTGCTGTTGAGTGGGTTTACAAACAAGGAGATGTCAAGGCTAAACTTGCTGTTAGTGACCGAAACTCGTCGTTTGTGCACATTTACGATCCCCGTTCTGGTTCTAACGAACCCATTGCTTCAAGAGAGGTTTGTTTCTATGTGTTTATCTTCTGATGTTCTTTCTTGACTCATCAGTTTTACCGAGCTAAACAGTTCGTTATATCTTTGTTTGTATAGATACACATGAATCCAATTAAGATCATGAAGTACAATCCTGTTTCGGACACAATGGTCTCTGGTGACACAAAAGGAATCATTGAGTACTGGAGTGCATCTACGCTGCAGTTTCCTGAGGATGAGTATGTCCTTCTCCCTTCTCTTATCCAAACCTCTTTATTCTTTCCATTTTGGTATTGTTCGTTTTGTATTATTTGTTGGTTAATAACTCTTTTAACGTATCTTATCAGTTAGACTTAGACACAGAGGTGCATACTCGTTTCCTGTGTTGTTAATGTAGTGAGATTTCATATTGATGAGAATGACTTGAAGAGGAGCCTGTAGTAGAAAACTAGAAACATTTTAGTTGCCAAACTTTTCAATGTGTTCTGATTTGATCATCTTTAGAATTTAAGTTTGGTTGATGGACTCGTTCCATTTATGCTTCACAGGTTGACCTTTTGCTTGGTGTTGTAGGGTAAACTTTAAACTGAAGAGTGATACAAATCTCTTTGAGATTATAAAGTGCAAAACAACAATCTCTTCCATTGAGGTACTTATGTGGCATTTAGTATCTTTGGTTTGGCTATTTTCCTTATGTGCTTAGAATGCAGGTATTAGCAATTGATATGTCCGGTGAAAATAGTGCAAGTTTTGGTCTCTAACTCTAGTGAAATTCTTTTCAGGTGAGTCCAGATGGTAAACAGTTTTCTGTTACATCTCCTGATCGTAGGATTCGCGTGTTCTGGTTTAGAACTGGTAAACTGAGGCGGGTATATGATGAGTCACTTGAGGTAAGGCTATATATTCTATGCTGCTTGCTTAGATGTTTTTTTCACATTTAATCTTACGAGATTAATGATCTGTTCCATTGATGTTATTAGGTGGCCCAAGATCTGCAGAGGAGTGATGCTCCATTATACAGGCTTGAAGCAATTGACTTTGGTAGAAGAATGGCAGTTGAGAAGGAACTTGAAAAAACCGAGAGCGCTCCGCAACCCAATGCAGTTTTTGATGAAAGCTCTAATTTCCTTATATATGCCACTCTTCTTGGAATAAAAGTAAGGATTCCACGTACTGTTTCATTTTAAATTACCATAGACTAACACATCAGTCTAGACATGATAAATTACCATAGACTAACACATCAGTCTAGACTTTAGTTAGGCTTAAAGTAGCAAAAATTTAATGTCGTTACTTTTTTGTAACCAATAACATATGTTAAAGTAGTTATACTCTCTGCCAATATAGTGCATAGAAAGGGAAATAAGCTTTAGGATTTTATCGGAAGTGAGTGAGAGGAGTTTGATTCTGAAAACCGTCAGTTCTTTGTATTTCCTGGAGATCATTTTATAAAACCGGACCAGTTTTTTGGTTCGATCATATCAGAACTCTTCCATGCTTAAGAAACTGAATCATAATAAGCACCTGACTAGTTTTCTTGTCTACCCTTTCCCTAGGTAATAAATTTACACACAAACACAGTTGCAAGGATCCTTGGAAAAGTGGAGAGTAATGAAAGGTATCTGAGAGTCGCATTATATCAAGGTGATCAAGGTGGCAAGAAAGTTAGAAAGATTCCGGCAGCTGCAGCAAATGTTAATGAAAGCAAGGAGCCTTTAACTGATCCGACTATCTTATGTTGCGCCTTCAAGAAACACAGGATCTATATGTTCAGGTACTTGACTCATATCATGCTTAAACGACTCATGTTTATGTTGCAGGACAAAGAAATCTGTTTTTGCATCTTTAGATTTTTCTTTAAATTTGAATATCAACGAATTGGTTTCTGCAGTCGGAGAGAGCCAGAAGAATCTGAAGATGCAAGCCAAGGAAGGGATGTTTTCAATGAGAAGCCTGCTGCTGACGAACTTATGGCTGTCTCAGATATTGGAAACTCAGCGACAACATCTCTACCAGAGAACGTGGTTTGTTCTTCATAATCCACCATGTTTGCAACCATTTTACTAATCATTACGTAGTCTGTGATTTGGATATTTAATACAAAAGTTCTCTTAATTTCTCTTTTAAATTTTGTTTTTTCTTATCCAGATCATGCATACCACGATGGGTGACATTCACATGAAGCTTTACCCAGAAGAATGTCCCAAAACTGTTGAGAACTTCACCACACATTGTAGAAATGGCTACTACGATAACCACCTTTTCCATCGGGTTATCAGAGGATTCATGATACAGACTGGAGATCCTCTTGGTGATGGTACTGGAGGACAGTCAATTTGGGGCAGAGAATTCGAGGATGAGTTTCACAAAAGGTAAAACATTTCTTACTTCCATGCCTGCTTTGAGGTTTAGCCGTCCTTTAAAAAACCAAACTGGACATAGATTAGTTTATTATATGTTGTTCTTGGTGGTGCAGTCTACGGCATGACAGGCCATTCACAGTGTCGATGGCAAATGCTGGTCAAAACACAAATGGGTCTCAATTCTTTATCACAACGGTGGCTACACCGTGGCTAGACAATAAGCATACTGTTTTCGGAAGAGTTGTGAAGGGAATGGACGTCGTACAGGTATGATATGAAAAAAGAACAAGAATGTGTGTTTTGGTTTGTTGGCTTAGAGTAGTGTGACTAACTTCAAAACCAAATGGCAACAGGGTATAGAGAAAGTGAAGACAGACAAGAACGACAGGCCTTACCAAGATGTTAAGATACTTAATGTCACTGTTCCTAAATCTTAATGTTTTGTTGTGCCCGAGCAGATTTGAGTTAATGACCTCATCATCTTCTTAACATTATTTTCAATTTTGTCAAAACAACTTTATGAATGTGCTTAGTGAACAAGTTTAAGACATTAAGTTCCTAGTTGTTACTTCAATTCGGCTTTGATTCTCCTGTAAAAGTGATATGTTTTTTTCTAATTCATATAGTTTCATGAGTTTATGTTAAGATGATATGTTTTTTTCTAATTCATATAGTTTCATGAGTTTATGTTAAGACCCATGTTTAAGAATTCGCTAGGCGCTAGTCGGGCGGCCAAGTAGGGTCTAGTGATTAATCGAAAAATCAGATTTAAATCAGGGAGTAATCGGAAATTTATTTTAGAATTATTTTAATGTTTTTAAAATATATTAATCCATTATAATTAAATTTTTATATAATTTGTTTTCAAAATTGCAGTAAACACATGAAAACATATTTTTAAGACCGAATTTTATGATTTTTATTAAAATTTTGAACATAAGTTATTGTAGAGCATCACAAACTTCCAATCTAAATGTTTGAATAACAAAAAAAAAATTGTTTTATACTTACAACCTAAAAATAATCGGGATATGCAAAATTAGACGGAAAGTAATCGGATTAAGCGGAAAATAATCGAATTAGACAGAGAGTAATCGGATAACTGATTACTTCAAGGGATTAGTCATTAATCGAGACGGATGGGGTGAACCTTGCAACTAGGCAGGAAGTAATCGGAGCTAGACGGGGATTTTTAGAACAAGGGTTAAGACCAATGTTTGAAGACATTCAGTTAACTTACGAGACTAGTATTTTCACAAAATCTCATATTCACTTGGTTCTCTATTTTTTTTTCATTTGTGATTCCTATTAACTTTTGTTAAACACTCCTCTTTTAAGATCAAAGGCAATAAGACGTCGAAGGAAGAATCCGCCAATTTTTGACCTATTGGTCCTAGTCTCATAGGCGACCGAACGGCCGCCTCGATTAACACTTGCATGACGACTATATATATCAAAATCTAACCTCTTTTTGACTTACAGGCTCATACCAAAATTGATCTACTTAGCTATACAGATAAACGCAGATTCATTTGAAGACAAA
>VBRH01001443.1:0-12806 GCA_014578085.1 Cardamine resedifolia
ATTAATTTTTAAAATTAAGTTTAATTTTTTTATTATATTTAAATCAATTATTTTTAATTATTTATAAAAATTAAATAATTAAAATATATTATTTTTATTTTTTAATATTAAGTGATTAACTAAAGACAAAAATGTCATTTTCAAAAACATAAAATATATATTTCTAATTTTGTAAATTCGAGTGTAGTTTGCAAAAGTTGAACAAAATTTAAGGTAGCCTAGCAAATTATCTCATAAATAAATACAATTATGTAAAGATATAATACAAAAAATGTTTTTTATAATTGGCTAAACTTTAATTGTATTGATATTTATGTAATTTAATCATTTATAAAATAAAAGTTGTGACCCTCGAAATCATAATAGTTATAAGTGAATATGAACATAATGAAAAATAGTTAGAGCATTGTCATTGTGAGTTTCTTCCACAAAATAAAAAAGTATTATTTCTATTTTGTAAGTTACACTTGCATATAATATTCTATCATTGAAAAATAAAACCGACGTCCACTTGGAGAATGATTCTCATATGCTTTCTTTCGTAAAAACCAACTGCTCCATAAGTTAATAATATATGCTTTCTTTCGTAAAAACCAACTGCTCCATAAGTTAATAATAAAGAATATTGAAAAGCCATGTAAAAGGGTATGAAAAGCCAAAAGTTTTTGCAATTTTTCTTTGATTGGTTATTGTCCTTTTGTTTTTTTTTTTGGTGATAAACAGAGGATGCTCTGTGATATTCTGTATGTCACTATTTCTATATCATTTAATTTATAATAAGAGAAAGATATTTGATTTATGATCCTAAATGCTTAGATCAAATACCTAAACAAAAAATTTGTATGATCACAAGGTTACTTCATCTTTGTGTATCAATAGAAACGAGACTGAAACACAAGTAAGTAGAAGATCAAGACTTTGCACACATCAAGCAAAGATGAATGGACAACAATAAAACAAGATTTATTCTTCCAGTATATAACTTAAGTACAACTTTTGCTGTAAACTAAACATATAAGGATGATTCATTGCCCATAAACACGATTAACCGGTCATAATACCATGTTCAAGCAAACCGGAGCCCTTGAATTTACTTTGCATCAATCCATCGATTCGAGCTGCCATCTCTGGAGTCAGGTAGTTGTGCCAATCTCCCACATTGCCCATCCCACATTGCCACATCGTCCTCTCTGATTTTCTCCCTTCGTTGACTTCAAGATTCTTCAACGTCTCGAAACTGCAAAGATTCACAACTTTCTCAACAACCCCGTTATTCTCTTCTTCAACTGTGAATCCAAAACCCATAAACTGGGCCAACCTCTTCACATAGGGCAAAGGATAAGCTCTCATCTTCTCGTACTTGAGGAACAAAATATGCCCTGGATTCTCTTGGTAAGCTTTCCATACTCCAAGAGATGATCTAGGTAAGAACCATTGCCTGAAAAAACTCGACAGAACATGTCAAAAGACTCCTCAAGACTATTGAGAGGGCCAAAATCTGACATTTGCTTTTGGAAGAAAGTCCACATGGAGATGAAAGTGTCCTTTGGATCTCTCCAGATGTAAACCATCTTACAACCTGATTTCACAACCGACTCCGGTAATAATCCGTACGGGATATGAGTTGCAAACAGAGTATTCCCTTTGTCTTTGAGAGCATCAACTTGGGGGACGTAAGCGAATTCGATCTCAATGAAAGGAACAAGCTCGTGAGGGTTACGTTTTAGGAGAGGGTTTGAGGAATCGTCTAAGCGAGATCGATTGGCAATGGAGAAAGTGAGAGCTTTGAGCCAAGTGGAACCTGTCTTTGGGTAGCTACAAATAAAGAAGTCGATGGGTCGTGCTTGAAAAAACTCTTGTGCGTAAAGGGAGCCTTCTAAGAGAGGTTGTACAAACCAGTGACCACCGTATTCTATAAGTGGAGCTTTCGGTCTCCAGCCTTTCACGTGAGGAAAGGTGGCGATTAGGTCTTGGTACCGTTTCTTATTCTTCTTGAACTCGGTCGACTCTGGCTCGGTTTCCTCGTAGCTCGGTGCGGTCGTGTAGGTAACGGTTTCTGATTCCATTGGAGATAAAGAAAAGAGGATTTGAGGAACTCATGTTGTGTTCTTTGGGAGACGAGTGCTGGTCTGTCCGAATAAACATCGGTTTTGGTTTTAGACATGTGTTAATTATATGTCATGACTAAACTATTGTCAAAGACTGCCACGTATCCATCTTCAATCCCAAGTCGTCTAGAAAACCACATTAAACCGACCACAGATTTCCATATTGGTTAAGCTAGAAATTTTGTTTCGAATCAAGATCATTGAAATCCAAAATGAACAACTAATAAATTCATTTCAATGTTGATGGTATTAATAATTAATTATAAGGAGAAATTTGGATACACAAACTCAAAATTGGACTAAACCACAACTCTCAAAATTCGTCGGCGAGTACAGTTTCACATTTGGCTTCCAATATCTTCACAGCTTCGGTGAAGAGAACTTCCGGAGGCAGTGATCCGGTGGACTCAATGTTAACTGAGAAAAAAAAAGACAATAACAAACTCAATTACCGTCGTTTCTTTCAGACAGATAAAATGAATTGTTTTTTTTTTCTCTTCTTACATATAAAATGGTTCTTGATACTGCGAAGATCCACTCGTTCTACCAAATCTTCGTCTCTTACACATTCCTTACACAACGTGCACTTACGTGGCTGAGCTACCGTTGCTCTTTTCCTACCTGTTTTCCACAACTCAGTATGAAAATCAAATTTAAAGGGAACTTGGAAAGGTTTTATTTATACTTCACCTTTGCCCATGTCTTCAATGTCGAAAACTTTCTGTGGACAGACTTTTACAAGTCGTTCAGCAAGCTCATCCTTAACTTCCCCTCGTAGAACCACCTAAGATAGTATAAACAAAAGCGTTACGAAAAAGATTAGGATGAGGTAATAAAGAGCTATTTCCCATGAAGCATGATAGATTGAGGTATAACATTCTCACCTCAGGGTGCATTCGATACCAAGTTGTCGCTACTGGGGACCATTTTGCATGTGTTTTACCAATGCCCTTGACTGCATGAGCTTCGAGTTCGATTTCCTGCAAAAAAAGAGATTAAAGAAGATGCAAATGTTTCATTTCTCATTGCAAGTAAAGTCCTCTTACATGTGACAATTAAGAAAGAGAATATATTGAAACAGTACCTGACCAGGGGAGAGTTTTGCTATCAAGATATCGAGGTGGCTCGGAGTGATAGGGTTATTAGCAAATTCGGGCAAGGAATCTTGGCTGTTATCGAATGAAGTGTAAGTTTTTGGCTTTGAGGTTGAACCTCCCACTTCTTTGAGAAACTCGCTTCCATTGGGTAACCATTTCAAATCTTCCGTTAAAACTAAAAGGAAAAAAAGACGACACCTTTATGAGAGATCAAGCTAATAATAAAACAAGGAATCTTCTAATGCTAACTAAAGAACAGATATATTACCTTTAAGACGCGGTCTACCTTTCGGACATTTCACATGGAGTTTGAAAACAATGGTGTTCTTTTCATTCGGCAGATCATTTTCTATGACACAGAGTTAAAGAATTAAGCTGGCACGAAGAAATATTTGATCACATGTCACAGAACATTTTCTTACCAGATAAATACTCAAAGAGCCTAGGATCTGCGGCAATTGGAATAAGACCCATCCTGTGAGCAAGAACTTCATCTTGAATAACTGATGTGTTGTATGCTATTAACACTTTTTCAATAGCCATAGAAGGAAGCTGCAATAAACAAGAAACACTTTACGCCAAAGATAGTAATAATCAGGGATTCATCAAAGGTAGTGAGGGCAGTGGACAGACCTCAGCAATTAGGATCCTTCGGAAAGCATTGGCAAATGATGCATCGATACCAATCATATCAAATTCCATATCTGTCTCTGTGAGACTAATCACATCAACTTTGAAATCCTCATAGAAGTTTTCTAGTTTCTCACTGTCGTCCACTCCCATAACATTACCATTTAACTACAGAAAACACAAAAAAAAAAGACTTCAAATTTCAAACAATCATCACTCAATCTCATTTGGATTTTAACAAGAAAGACAAAACCCATAGGGTAATCTTGTAAAAAGCTAAGACCAAACTAACAAATTTCACAGCTTTTTTAACTCTGTATTCGACACGAAATCCAAAGGACCATTGAGAAAAAGCCAATAAATTTCTAATAAAGTGAACTTAGAAGCAACAATAGAGAGCATAAAGGAATGTAATTTTGGTCTTACATGAATAGGAGCGTCGTTTTTAAAGACGCGAGTTTGCTGGAGTTTCAGATGCGGAGGAAGTCCGGCAGGTACGTCGGGGAGATCGTCAATGTTGAAATTCTTAGCGAATATCTTATCTTCTTCAGTAACCATCTTTGTCTAAGTTTAAACACAAAGAGGACAACTTTTAAATCGATACAGAGTAGGGTTTATAAAGGAAATCACATAGAATAAGAAAGTAGTGTTGGGTCAAAGAGAGGTCTAAGAGGTAAGTGGAAGAAGCTAACCTCTGGTGGAGCAATTGAGCGAGTTTGAGAGAGAGAAGGCGACGGCGAGGAGGATGAACAACAAACGGCGGCGAAGGGTTTTGAAAGAATACGAAAAAAAAAACAACTTTTTATTTAAAGTTTTTTAATATTTTAATAATTTGTTTTTAAATAGGAAACTAGGGTCTTACATTTTTTTTTTTTTACTGTTTATATCTAAAAACCTTTTTCTAAAAATCTCCGTCTTCTTTCTTCGATTACTCTCTGTATAGTCGCTAACTCTACCACGATTAATGACTACTCACTTGAAGAAATCAATTACTCGATTACTCTTCGGCTAATCCGATTACTTTCCGCCTAATCCAATTATTCCTCGCATAATCTTGCATACCCTGATTATTTTTAAATTGCAAGTATAAAACAATTTTTTTTGTTATTCAGACATTTAGATTGGAAGTTTGTGATGTTCTACAATAACTTATTTTCAAAATTTTAATGAAATCATAAAATTTTATCTTAAAAATATATTTTCATGTGTTTAGTACAATTTTAAAAATAAATTATATAAAAATTTAATTATAATAAATTAATATATTTTTAAGGCATTAAAATAGCCCTAAAACAAATCTCCGATTATTCTATCAGGGCGCTAGTCCCTCCCTGGCTCCCTCACCGCCCGATTAACACCTAACAAATTTTTGAACATCCCTAAAAACACTATAATGTAAAATTTCCGTTGATATTTTCTTTTACCGTTAAAATCTAAATATTTTCGTTAGTTTTTTGCCATATTGTTTTTTTCTTCTGCAAATTAAACTTTGAAAGTTATTCGAAAATGAATAACTTTTGTATGTGACTGCAGAATCGGTAAGTGGGTTTTAGGATGTCGATCATGAAAAAATGGTAAAACTAAAGTGATAAATATGATAAAATGCTTTTTAAATTTGAATAATTTCTGGAAAAATGTTGGCTTGTAATCTATTTATGAGTCGGGTGTTTCATTATGCGTCTAACATTCCATAATAACTAATCCAAAAGAGACAACCTTTTAACAGCATCAATAAGAGTATCTGTCTCATAATCTTTTTGTTTAGCAATTAATTCTATCAGCTTTCTTGTTTGAACACACAAGGGAAAATGGTTATCACTGACACTCAGCTAAGAGAAGAAAGAGCTCTTCATCAGCTATGGCTCCCATCTCCATTGCTCTTTCCAATACACTCAATCCTCCACCATCTTCTATTGATGGACGAGCACCTCTGCGTTATCCAAAACAAACAGAGACAAAATATTAAAACAACAGTCACCAAGATCGATTGAGAGGTTTTAGTTTAGTGGTTTACCTTCTCAGTAAGACCTTTGCAAATGTGTTGTTCCCTGATGCTATACAATGGTGTAACGGAGTTCTTCCATGATAATCTCTCATGTTTATGTCTGCACCAAACTGTAATAACAGTTCAAGCAAAATCGGGTCACCGCTTTGACATGCGACATGCAACAACGAACAGCCTTGAAGACAGTTTCTTGGTTCGTTTGAATCCTTGATTCTCTGACACGCATTTGGATCATGCCTTTTTTTCTTTACTTCATCTGGTGCATCAACATGTTGGTGGTGATATGCAGCAACGCCAGTAATATCTTCAAACTTGGTATTGATGATATTTGTATCCGATGTTACAATGAGTCTATAGATTTCTCTGATGTTCTTGCTTTGAACCGCTTCCCATATTCTACTCGAGGAAGTAGAGTTTTCTTCTCTTTCATCTTTGACAACTAAAGCTTTCTCCAGGTACTAGCTAGGCATAAACATAAGCAGGTTTAGTATAATGAGCCTTTTCTTTCACAAGCATGAACTTAATTGGTCGATTCAACTAGTGACATGAATCTCGAGGTCTATGTATGCGGAAACTTTGAAAGCTAATTTCATACCTTTCCTTGAATGTATTTCTCCTTGAGAGTAAAGGAATCTTCTGAAGATGGTTTCGGAATTGATGCAAGCATGTCAATTGATCCCTTTTCACTGCAAATATCCAACAAGATAGGAAAACAAATAAGTTCAATAGTTCATCAATCCCATGTTTCGATACATTTGGGAAAACAGAAGCTTGTAAAAATCAAGGGATGTTAATTCTTGATTGTGTTAGAGAGACAGTCTTAACTTTAAAATCCAAACATTCTATTTTTTCTCGAGGAATCATACCCGACATCGTCAAGGTGAAGTAGCTCCTCCCAGACCGAGTTACAGTAAGCATTTCCTAAGTTCCGAAATAAGTCCAAGATTGTAGGTTCCCATACTTTCACATCCAATGTGAGCGATCTCACCTGCAGAAACTCTACGAGATTAGCTTGAATATCTAGCACCCGGGAGAAAAAGATATGACTCACACACAAGTTCTTCGAAATTTCAGATTATCAGATTGAGCTCTGCAAATTCTGTATAATGCAGAGATAGCTAGCATGCGATTTGCTATACAAACAAACTAAACTAGCTCATACAACCTCGAACTGAATGGAAAAGAGCTACAATATCTTACCAAAACATGCAAATTACCTTGGATATATGAACGCCAAGATTCCTGTGTACACCAGAGCATTCGATGCACATCAAAACTCCAAGATTCAATGATGCCCAATCAGGATCAGGTGCATTGCATTCTGCACATTTGTCATTTCCAGGAATTCCTCTGAGTCTTGTAAGGACGTCATCCCCCATATTTAGTCTTTGATTATAATGTTGTTTTTGATCCAGGGTGAGGTCATCATTAGCAGGACCAGAACTAGTAGAGTTTTTCTCCATGTACCTTACTGGTGACTGCAGAAGAAAATAGAATCTGTATTAGCATGAAAACCTTAACTCTCAACGTTTAAATTTGAAGTTCAAGAAAAGCATAAGGCTCATGTTGTGTAAACCTGTTGCAGAAAATGAGAATTTAGACGTGTTGCTATAGCTGATGTGATCTTATTTACCCAGTCTATCCTATCAGCTCCATTTTCAGCCTGATAGCATAGAGACATAAGCTGTGTTAGTCTACTGAAGCTATAGTGAACCAACATGGACTTATATCCAATAAATTGGGTACCTGTAATGTGTAAGTCTTTTGAGGAGAAATAATTCTAAAACAGAGTCGAAGATCCGTGTCCTCCGCGTCCAATTTTATCAGTGAAGTACGGAGATCGATCATATTGCAATCTAGGCTTCCCTGTGAAGCTGATCGGTTGTGTCTTGAACGAAATCTCCCAAAGACACCGCTGTTATGCTCACCTAAACCACTATAGTAGTGTTGAGATCCCTATGAAGAAAAAAGGATGATTAGAAGGATAAAAACTGAGAAAGTGAAACTTAAAGTGAAGAAAACACAGGTAAGAAAGACTCGTATAACAGACACAAACATAAATATAACCAAGTTTGAAAGAACTTATGGATTTCTCTCATGGAAATGAAGCAGTAAATAAGAGCTTCTGACACATACCGCTGATTTATTACCAGTGTTTCTGTAATAATATAGGGATCCATGATTGTCAAGTACAAAGAACCTCCTTTTCCAATCAGCTCTCAAACTAGCTGATCTCTTTAATAGATACCCCTGTTTAATTACCTGATTAATACAAAAGAGAAAACACGTAAGACATTAGCCTACATGAGAAATGAAGCAGTGAAGCATATGACTCATCACCAATTGAGTCATCATAAATCTTAATGTCTGCAAGATTATATCTTATAAGAGAAGGCAAACAACAGCAGGGCAAGCAAGATCCTGCCAACATATATAGCCATATTCCAAACAACTACATTTATGTCTTTGGACAGACTATACCACTTTTACCCATTTAACTGTGACAAGACAAAACTTAACAAATTTCTTTACCAGAGAACCATTGGAACAATTGTGAAAACTATGGTTTGCACTGAACTACTACGTGAGTGAGTTGGAGACCCTTACTTCCTTGTCTGCTGTTGATTTTGAATTTGCTTCTACGTTTTTAGGCGGGATGATTCTATAAACATGGTTTCCATCAGCACCAGAGGGCTCTCCTTTAGCAGAGACCTGTTGGCTGTCTAATTCAGACTGAGTCCTGAATTCTTGAATGCGTCTTGCAAATCGATCTTGTTCAATCTTAGACTGTTCTTTTGACTGTTGTGCATATGTCAATACCTGTAAGAAGAAAAGTAGCAAGTAGCAGAGGTCAAATTAAACTATTTTTAATTTAGCCTCTAAGTTGGCATTATGAGCTCCAAAACTTTTTCGGCTTATTTGCACAATTGGAAACGAGTTGACATTAAGGCTGTACCTGATGGATATAAGGCTCTAATTGACTCAATAGATCATAACCCTGAAGCACAAAAGAGACCACATTAATGAATACAAAATGGCACAGATGCTGCCCTTAGTTGGTCACACATTTAGTGAAGTCTCAAAATGCAAAATAAGAAACCTACAAGCTTAAAATATCTCAAATGGGAATCCATAATTGCACTTATAGATTCCAAGAACTCGTACTTCTTTTTTGCTTCAATAGTCATCAACGAATTCACCTGCATTCCTTAAACCAAAGAGAAAACCATTTAGACGCAGAAAGGTCAAAAGACAATAGTAGTAGTAGTGGATTCTGTTCGTAGACTTAGCATACTAGATTGAAACGGCTTTTCTCAAATGCTGACTTCGAGTTCTCCAGATCCTGTAAATACGACACTACAAGTGCGTTAGAATCCCAGAGAATCAATATATAAACAGAAAGGTGACTGATGACAAATAAAGAAGATATGTGAAGCATTTATTTGCTGGAGTGTCAAATTGAAATAATACGAGAGTAAGCATCTCTTGCTTCTCAGATACAGTGAAACTTAAGTCAATTTTGTTTTATTTGAAGATTTAAATTACTTTTAGAACCTTGAAAACAGGTGAAACACATATATATATCTTATAAACACCATATACAGATAAAGACATATGCACAAACCTCACTAGCCATGAGGAGAAGAAAAGAGATATTATATAGAAGAAATACAGTGCTGATACCTCTTCTAACTCAGCAACAACATCTCCTCTGGTATTCTTCTTTAGCGACACAAACTTTTCGCGTGCCTTCAAATGGATAAGAAAATACATTGCATAGCTTCAGATCTAGAAAATTATGAAAGACATTATATCTTAAAGTAGATTAAGCAGCAACTACAAGGCTTGTTGGTCTCCAATGTTTCAATACTCTTGGTACTATGCAAAAGTTAAAAAGAAAACTTTTCTACAAACTTTTTTCTTAGAAACAAATAAACTCTTCCTGATTCCATCTAGTCTTTTATTATTAAATGATCAGGCACCGGACATTTCGATATTAGTGTGACTAACACAAAAACTAAGTTTTATTGTAGTGACATCAATAACATATTTTATTAAGAGACATATAAGGCGTACCTCTCCATGCACAAAAAGTGAAGCAATAGAGTATAAACATTACCTGATCATAAGAATGGACAGCTTTATCGAAACGACGCCGAGACTCCTGAAAAGATAGAAAACAGAAAAGTGGATCATTAGAAAATGATAGCTTGAGTTTTTGATACGAAATATCATAGATCAATGCAGGGAGGAAAACAAACGTTTCTAAATCTGACATAGCTAATGGAAAGGGGTTAATAGAACTTGTCGACTGGTGGATATAAATGACCAACAACCTAATCACCTGCTTGTTGGTCGATCTCGAGTCTTTAACATTTGACGATCGCATTTTACACTTTACAGTACATTAACAAAATTTTGCAGTGCAAAAAGGTCACCTTTGCTTCTTGTAGATCAACAGTCATAAAATTCTTCAGCCTCTCAAGTAATACATGCTCCACCTACAAAAAAAAAACACAACAATTCTACAAATGTGAAGGGCAACAACTTCAAAACGAATATTAAAATTTGGGTTTAACTCAATTCACTTTAAATTTTCTGTTCATCAAGTTTTTTACATCTCTCCTCTCTCTCTAGACACATGTATAGTGTATTACTTAACTCTAAAATAGACTCCACAAGACATTTGTACCGTATAAAGGATAAGTACGAATAAACAAGACTATTATGCCCTAAAATTGTTAGCTACCAAACATGCATTTATTCACTAGATACAATGAGAGTTACCTGTGAGCGAAGAAACTCCTTATAAGATGAGAGCTCTCGAAGTGCATTCATAAATTTAGATATTACTGGACCTGGTGCCACCAAAAAGTATAACAACAAAATAGATCAGAAAAAGAACTTCTAGACTTTCTTGGAATTCTTCCATGTCTAGCCAATCATCTCATGAGGAAAAAGTGGGAAACTAGAACTCATGAACATAGGAAGCAATATGAAATTAAAAGAAATAGTGAGATAATGCTTCAAGCCAAGAAGAGAGATCCTATAAGCCAACAGAAAGTAACTTTAATCAACGACTTTGAACATATGAAACTCCACAAAAGCTATGTTACCTAATTTTCATCTAATAATGTCTATTTGCATATATCAGTCCATTATAACTGGTGGAATGTATCATAGTTTCTTCTTATTAACCAGTGAGCCCAAATCTCCTTGGTGGAGAACGTATCATAGTTCATAGCACCTAATATAAGTTATTAACTAATTAGAGTGGCCAAATCAATTGAAAATAAATTCACAACCTCCAATTGAAACACTGACAGGATCATCATGTCCAGCGCCAAACTCTTCCAGAGAATCTGCAAAGGCACTGATTCCAGTAGATGCCTCTCCCAAAACTCCCCTATATAGAAAAACAATGCAATTCCTACTCAAGTTTCAATACTCTTCCTACGCACATAGATTCATCAACAAAAGTGGAATTGTAACAAAATAAAAGTATCAAACTTTAGCATAGAGTAAATCAAAGAGAAGGAAACAACAAGAAGACAGACAATGAAGGTGAAAAAATGCTGAGAACAAGAGTACTAGTCACTAATCAAAATTGAGTCCCAAATAGCAAAATTTTGACTCTGTTTGAGAATTTAAGAGAAGATCGTACAACACATAACTCTTACATTTTCCGGAAATGGTACAAAAGTTATAAAAAAAAAGATTCAGCCTTCAATGGTCAAACAGTTTCAAGAGATTGACTAAATCAATAAGACAAAACTTATAAACGCAGAGAAAGATGATTAAGATATTACGACAAAAACGGAAAAAACCAAAAAAAAGTAGGTAGATTTTACACTTACATGAACTTCTTAACACCTTTGTATAGCTTCTGACAACGATCTTTAAGCTCATCAGTTGTCCCTTCCAATGAGAAAACCTGATCCAATTAACCAAAATTAACCACCAGGGAACAAATAAAAACGATCAAATCCCAAAACTAAAAATCGAAAAATCTCAACACATCTTTAATGGGGCAAAAAGTTGTGTTACCTGTTTTTGAAACATTGGAGAATCCTCAAGATTGATAAAGGCCGCCATTGTTAAGACAAAGAAAACGAAGAAGCTTCAGACCAAAAGTGTACCAGTCAACAAGACAAGACACGTAAACCCTAAACTTGCTGTCTCTCGCTATCTTCTTAGATTCGAAATGGATCTCGCGAGATCCAGAAGCGTTTTCAGGTTGTTTGATGATGTTTTTGATTTGCTTCGGGCAGAGCCAGAAAAATCTGGGATCTTAATTTTCTTACAAATAGACCCCTCATTTTATTATTCATTACAGAAACGGAAGTAAATTACGCAAATGGGAAGAAATGACACCACATGACCATTTTCTCACTATTTTTTTTTTCCTACACAAACGGATTTTCATATACTATTTATTGTCTCATCGGTTTACAAAGTTAAGTACTGTATGTACATGGTTTACTGAACTATCAGAAGATTTACAAGTAAAATGGTTTTCGTTAATATAGTAGACACAAATTCTGAAAATATAAGTAGGAGAAAAAAAAAACCATAAATGTAATTTAGTGTTTGTATTAGTGTTACTGTCATAGACTCGTATCACCCACCCGAACACAAACCTGCATAATGACTATTGTTAACAAAAATTAGAAAAGGTAATGAAACAAATTATTTAAGAAGAATTAACAAACAAAAAAAAACAAATTATTTAAGAAGGACAAAATCCAATTTTATACCTTGCATGCATCAAATATTCAAAACTCGAAGGATGGGATACTTTAGCGTTCCTCCAAAAGCGCCGAAAGAGTTTAATGAAAATTGAAGACTAACAAAGAAACCTTATCTTCTTTGTAGTTTTCTCCACTCATTAGACAATATTATATAATCATAGCACTCTGTAATTTCTCTTGCATTTTAATTGAAAACCCTTTATCAAAAAAAAAA
>VBRH01001444.1:6457-18172 GCA_014578085.1 Cardamine resedifolia
TTTTTTTTTTTTTTTTTTTTTTTTTGTTGTTGGAAAGATTGGTAAAAGGCAATTCTTATATATCGTGCAAGAGATAATTACAGTTTTACTATCTTTAATTGATTATTAGTTCAGATTCTTATATTTATTATAAAAGTTTTTGGTGCTACTGTTTTTATTTCAGTTCCGTTTTTGTTTAAATCTACCGTTTAAGTTGAAATAATATTAATAAAAAAAACTGAATAGGGTTTATTCTTGGTTCACTGTGTTTCAATTCATGTTATTAATTTCTGGTTTGCTTAAAGGATTTATCAAATAAATTCAGATCACCTCGTATTAATTTTGTTTATGGTTTAGTCGATTTTATAATGCACTCTCTTATTATAAGAAGAAATTCCTAAAATAGCATCAAATGAATTTTTTTGGGTCAAAAATAGCCCCAAAAATATTATGAGATATTTATAGCATTTTATAAAGTTTATAATATAAATTTTTGGGTTTGAGTTAACTATTTTAGATTTAGGGCATAGTTTTTACGGGTAAAGTTTAGTTTTTAAGAGGTATGGTTTAAGATTTAGGGTTTAGAGTTTTTGAAATTAGGGCTATATGTGACATGAATGAAAATGTGTGCTAAATGTGGCACACAAACTTTATTTTGTGCTATTTAAAAGAATTGTTTTATTATAAATTACTTCATCTGTTTTAATATATATATATATAAGAAGTTTAATAGAAATACTTTTGTTTCAGTTTTATTTGATTTTCCTATATTTCTATGCAGTTTTTATGATTATATATAGTTCATAGTGTATTTTATCATTCCTTGTTGTAATAATGAAAGAAGTTTTTTGTCAAAGCCCATGTTGAAGTTATTAAAAAGAAGTCTTGAAGAAACAGAGCATTCTCGTAAATTCCTTGGAAAAGAATTTTAAAGTTATTGAATTGGTTTAGTTCGGTTCACTTGTAATTTCCGGTTTAACTCCAAATGGATTAAGATTAGAAAACCAAAGCAACCGTTGGAAAAACGTAGAAAAAGAATTACATTGTATATAATACGATTTTGTGTTCATCTATTTTTTTTTTTTCCATGACTAATAAAAGAGTGGAGGAGATACTTCGATTGTTGCGGAGATAGTAGAGGTTGAAGATAATTCGAGTAGAATATGTAAATCATAATTTTCACTTTTTCTTAATCTTGTGTGATACATAATTGTTAGATAGATTAATGTGAACAAACCAAAATACTTAATAATGTAATCTATTTTTCTGAATAATTATTATCGTGTTTACACTGATATTCCGAGAACTTTTTCCAAAAGCGTCTTCAAGTTTAACATTCGATCATCATAGCCGCGACATCTATTGATTTTTTTACATTCTGGGCGATATGGTTTTCCTGGTTTGGGCAAATAACAATCTGGTGTAGGAGATCTTGGAATACAAATTATTGGTTTTCCTGGATAACGAATATATGTTACTGCATCAATGCTACTTATAAACACGCATAATACAACAAAAATTGTCACAAACATAACATTTTTTGTTTTTATCATCATCATTCTAGGTTTTGGATTTTTCCTTTTTTTTTTTTTTGTTGGAAAGATTGGAAAAGGCAATTCTTATATATAGTGCAGAGATAAGTTACAGTTTCATTAGCTTTAAGCCTTTAACTGATTATTAGTTCAGATTCGTATATTTATTTATTTTAAAAATTGGTGCTACGGTTTTTATTTCAGTTCTGTTTTGTTTAAATATACAGTTTAATTTGAAATAATAAACTGAAAAGCTTTTATTCTTGTTTCACTTGTGTTAAAATTTTTAAGTTATTGAATTTGGAATGTTATTCAAAGTATGAGAAAACATCCGACTCAGGAAATCTGAATTGTTCAACTAAGATCATCTTGAATCTCGCTGTTCCTAGTGGATCCGTAAGCCTTTTCCCCAAATTTACATTTCTCTTTTGCTCTGTTTATTGTGTTCATCAATTTTTGTTTATTTTTTGCTTCGTGATGAATAAAGAGTGGAGGAGACTAGGAGGAGCTTCGATCATCATAGCAGAGATCGTCGAGGTTGAAGATAATTCGAGTAGTAATATGGAAACTGTACGGATTCCACCGGTGATTACAGTGAACAAATCAGCAGCATATGCTCTCTATGATCTTACTTACATTAGGGTATGAAATTTATATATTGTTTATATTAATCTTTATGATAAATTTATTCAGGTTGCGTGATGAGAAAGGCAATGTTTTGGACCGCAGCGAAGAAGAATGCCTTCATCTTGTGGAGATATCTGTATGTGTTTCTTTGGTTTAACGTTTCCCTCCTTTTGTTTCTTTTTAAAGAATATAACTTAATCTGGATTCTTGATTTTGACTAGTTGATAAGAGGGAAGGCAAATACTGCGCATTGCCTTCGGTTTCCAGGTGACTCGTATGGATCCTTACATGATGCTTTATCATCTGCTCTTATCTTCAAGATGCAAAATATGTTTTATAGTTAGTTGGATCTGGACTTCATGGTTTTGTGTTCTCTTCTTTAGGTTCCATGTTTTCGGCATTGGACGACGGTCATTTGGATTTAGCGTGCGGGTTGAATTGAAAACAGGAACTAGAGTTTCAGTATGTTTACTTCATTAGTTTCCATCTTTTTCTTCGACTTCTCAAGCTGGTTTTGTTCCGAGTTATCCGGCCTTTCGGTTGTTATTTTTTTCACAGGAAGTGATCATTGGTCCTGAAAATAGGACAGCTAATGCAACTGATAATTTTCTAAAGGTTAATCTCATAGGAGACTTTGCTGGTTACACAAAGTATTCCTTCTTTTGAAGACTTCTATCTTGTAATCCCTAGAGAGGTAAATGCTCTTATCCATTTGAAATCTTTTAACTTGTGATGCACTGCGCTGTAACGACTAAATGAATCTTCCTTGTGAGAAAAGGCGGCTGTAGAAGGACAACCAGGGAACTTAGGTGGAAACTATCCAATGTGGATGCTTCTTGAGAGAGTTAGATGGCCTAAAATGTAATAAAATCGACGGTGTTGGCTATGAAGGTAGCCAACCAAATTTCTGCGGTTCACCATATTGGAGTTGCTTACATAATCAACTTTGGAACTTCCCCGAGGTTAGTACTTATAAGTTATAGCTTCCTAACACCTTACTGTGTCATTTTTTCACCTGATAACAAGTCTATTTCAGGCAGATATAAACCGGATAGACCGGCACCAACTTCCTTTATATGGACTAGAAGGAAGATTTGAGAGGATCAATCAACATCCAGTTATGTTCCAGCTCTCCTAGTTTTTGAATCAGTAAGAGTAAGTTTTTTTCGGCTTATCGGATTTTTCTTTACATGAAACAGAACGGGCCCCCTCACTCGTTTTCCATTGGAGTTACAGAAACACTCAACACAAATGTAATGATAGAACTAAGAGCTGATGATATTGAATACATTAAACAAAGGTAAATTAAGTTAAAGTAACATTTCTGTGGCTGCAGGAGCCCTGGTAAGATCATAAACATCGCTATATCGACATTCAAGACACTTACACAATTTGGAGTTGCTGCAGTCACAACCAAGAACACTGGTGAAGTAGAAGCATCTTATACTTTAACGGTAATATTTATTAAAACTTAATCTTATCTGAGAAAGTTACCTCGATATATTCATCGCTTCTCCCTTCCTCCCACGCAGTTCGTTGCTCCAAAGGTGTGGCTTTTGTTGAGGTAACTAACTCTCAGTTAATCTTCTAAGAAGAAGCATTGTCAGGGGAATGTTACAAAACTGATATTGTTCTTTCAGGAGCAATTCTTAATTATAAAACCAAAAAGCGGTCACAGCTCAGATCTTTTAAGCTTTACCAGACGAAAGATCAGGCTGCAAAGTAAATATGCACAGATGATTCTTTATACTAATACAAGACTCTCTTCTTATACAAAATCCATGATTCCTTATTTCAAGAATGCTCTGTTTTCATTGTGTATAGCTATACTTAAGGATTCTCAATTCAGCGAAGTAGACAGAGCCGAGTTTCAATTTCTTTCTACAATTGATTTCAAATGATTCTTGATTTTAGATCATTAAGTGGCCACTATCTAACATTTTTGCAGGTTACTAATCCATTTCAAATTCCAGAGATTCTTCCTAAAGGTTTCTTTGAATCGATTAGGTTCCTATGGACGAAAATCATCAATTGTTCCTCTATATCTTCGTTATGGTTCTTATGTTGCGTTGTTTCATTTATAAGATTGTATGAGTATTGTGTCAGTCCTTTTCTGTTGGTGTTTTTCATTGGCTTAATCGGATTGCATCATTCATCATCTCTTCCTTATGAAATTTTAGTGAGTCTATTAAACAGCATTTTAGCATCATTCATATGGCCAAAATTGTGACACATGTCTATAAGACTATTAGATTATTTATTTATTTTGTCTTTTTTTCATATAAAACTCTACTAAAGAATTAAAAAAAAAAAAACAGAGTAACAAAAATCAGAAAAACATAGCATAACCGCTCGAAACAACATTGACTATAACCTTGCGAAACCTTCCAAAACCAAATAAGAGTTTCCGAAACCAAATATTTGAATTGAGTTTAATTTGAAAAACAATTTATATTTATATTTTCTCCAAAACCTTGATAATTTTTTCCCATATTCCTATTTGAATTATTATTAGATTTTTTTTTGTTTTTCCATAATACTAATAAATTCCTTTTTCTTAATATTTTTTTTGTTACAATTGAATAAACTAACAAAAAAAATTTTGGTCAAAATTTAACAAATTCTTAATTTATTTTTTCTCATAGTTATAATTATTTTTTTCCTCAATATTATATATAGACTTCATATATATCTTCATCTTAAATATATTAAGTCTCTTAGAGATAAAATTTTAAAATATAATTCTTAAGGTAAAAATATTAATTTTATATTGGTAAGAGATTTATTTAATGGATATCTCATAGATATTTTTTGTTTTTTTTTAAAATATATATAATGATATCTCGCAGATGTTTATGCTCTAACTCTCTATTTTTTTTTCTTGTTCCTTTCTTTTCCCTCCCCAACTAGGACATAGTTTCTAATTCTCTATGTTTCTGTATAAACAGAGACACCAAATAGTTAGCTCACCTTCACTTGCTCTCTTTTTTTTCGAAGAACCTTGTTCGCTTCAATTTGTATTTCCTCTGTCCTTCTTTATTTTTCATTTTTTAAAGAAAAATTCCCTAGAATAGCATCACATTAAGTTTTTTTGTCACAAATAGCACAAGAAAGTTTAGTAGTCGTTAATAGCATTTTCATATTAATTTAGGAAGATTTACCTTTAATTTATGAATACCTTCCTAAATTTTAGAAATTTAGCAATTATCTCTAAAATTTGTATGAATTTTTCCTAAATATCTAGAATTGTTTCTTAAATATAGGGAAATTAAGAAGTTTTATTGAATTATTAAGAAGGACTCATAGAAATTTAGAAAAATCTTTCGAAATTATATGTTAATCTACTACTGGATCAAATAAAATTTTAGGAAGTCTTTCTAAATGTTTAGGAAGACTTTCCTAACTTTTTCAATTTTTAGGAACAATTTTTTATATTTAGGAATATCATCCTAAATCGTATGTTAATATTACTACCTGATCAAATAAAAACTTAGGAAGTATTTCTAAACTTGTAGGAAGACTTTTCTAATATTTTTTGAATTTTTAAGAACAATTCCTATAAAGTTAGGAATGTCATCCTAATATTTTTTTAATTTTTAGGAAAGGGTTCAGTTGTCATTATACACTTTAATGAATGCTATGTAAGGATGAAAATTAGTGCTTTGTGACAAAAAAACATGATTTAGTGCTATTTAAGAGAATCATCCTTTTTTTAAACTACTCTTGAATTTATTTTCATTATTGTTACATTTTTTTTCCCGAAGTTTTGTTAATAACGTTTAACGATTTTTGTATTTTGATTTGACGAAGGCGCAGAGATAAAGATGGCGACTAGTGGCCCTCTCGTGGATATTGAGAACGAGAATAATGTGTTGGTATGAATTCCTTCTTTTTACTCTGTAAACTTTTGTTTTCTTTAATTTTTTTGCGTTTGTTTAAATTATTCAATGAATTTACCAAAAGAATTTTTTTTTAACTTGAAAATTCGATTAAATTAGGGTTCTATACAAAAAAAAATTGATTATAAACGAATTTACATGAAAAAACTGATAATATTGTCATAATTAGAATTTTGGCGTTTTCCACTATATTTCTCTTTACTTGTTCTACTAGATTTTGCTATTGTAGTTTACACAAATCACAGAATCACCTGAATTTAGTAACATAGTTATTTACAAATAAAGCAATAGTATCATTATATTAGTTTTTTTTTTCCGTCTATTTCATCATTATTATTAGAATCTTTACTTTTATATTTATAATTTTTTTTTTGTAAAAAGTTAAAAATTATTTTTTTAAAAATGTTTTACAGATGAATAAACCATAGCAAAAAGATTGGGAGAAATAAGTAAGTTTGTATACATATGATGAAGATAGAAGATATGATTTTCAATAAGAATTTCGATCGGACTTGAATAAGAGTTGCATACTTAATTGTCATACTTAATTGTTATTATTTGTATAGAAAAATAATATTTTACTCTAGATAATTGGATTATCTAGTGCATAAGGAGAAAACAACTCCAGATCTTTGGCCCAAACAAACTCGAGGAGAAGAAAGTAATCAAAACTTCCCTATAACTTACACTATAAATTAATAACGTTGAAACTATCATATTTTATTAACTTATCGAATATTAATTTATAGGGGAATAAACAATAATTAAAGTCATTAATGAAATAAGTCACTAACTATATTTTTAACAGCAACAGGAAAACAAAATGCTTAAGTTCTTGGGTTTTATGTGGAACCCTTTACCTTGGGTGATGGAAGCAACTGCATTGATGGCTGATGCGTTGGCTAACGGCGATGGAAGGCCACCGGAATGGCAAGTTTGTGTCGGTATTATATGTCTTTTGTTGTTTAACTCAATAATCAGCTTTCTCGAAGACAACAATGCCGACGATGCTACTGCTGCTCTTATGGCTTGTCTTTCTCCCAGGTCTTCTTTATAAACTTATTTCACTCTTCTCTTTGCTTCATTGTTCTATAATAGACAAAACCTCGATTGAATGATTGTTTTAGTGTATATAATTCCAAATAAACCCATAATTTTAAGCATCTAAAGCAAATGAGTTTGTTTTACCAAATAGGTGATGACCTAGTGGTAGCACAAAGGGTTGAGTCCTTTGCGCTCCGGTTCAAATTCCCTTTGGGACGAAAAAACATTTTTTAAATCGGAATGTACTAAAAGTTGGTTTCGGGTACCGATGGAGATTATGGACCAAAAAGTCCGCAACTCTCGCGGTTTATCAAAAAAAAAAAAATTGAGTTTGTTAAATGCAAAAACAATTGTTGACAAAGAAAAAACAATTTGAAACTGAAAAAATTGTGTCAAACACAATTTTAAGGCTAAGTAATCTCAAAACTTTAACAATTTGTTTTGTTTTGTTTGGAAGGTTCTAAGAGACGGAAAATGGTCAGAGCAAGAAGCTTCAATCCTTGTTCCAGGAGATATTGTAAGCATCAAGATCGGTGATATCATTCCTTGTGATTCACGTCTTCTCCAAGGCGAAGATTTAAAAGTTGATCAATCTACTCTAACCGGAGAATCCCTTCCCGTAACAAGAGGTCCAGGGGAAGTAGTTTTCTCTGGTTCTACCTGCAAGCAAGGTGAGATGGTAGCGGTTGTGATCGCCACTGGAATCTACACGTTCTTTGGTCAAGCGTCTCATCTTGTTTACAACACAAACCAAGTTGGAAATTTCAAGAAAGTTCTAACGAAAATTGGAAACTTCTGCATCGGTTCCATAACCATCGGTATTTTGATTGAGATCATTGTGATGTATCTGATCCAGAGCATAAAGTATAGAGACGGAATCAACAATCATATGGTTCTTTTGATTGGTGGGATCCTCATTGCAATGCCTACTGTTCTGTCAGTGATAAGGAATATTGGATTGTTTAGGTTGTATCAAGAAGGAGCTATCACCAAACGAATGACCACCATTGAAGATTTGGCTAGTATGGATGTTCTAAGCATGGATAAAACCGGGGACTCTGACTCTCAACAAGCTTAGTGTTGACAAGAATCTGATTGAGGTTTATGCTAAAGGCATTGAGAAAGATGATGTTTTGCTTCTCGCTGCGAGAGCTTCAAGAACATATAATCAAGATGCTATTTGTAACACCCCGGTTTCAGAAAATATGGTGGTGCATGTGGAGAAGCTTAAAATAATTGATTTGACTACCTATATCACCAAAGCGCACTTATCTTTTCCGTCACTTGTCCCATCAGAACTCTGCAATTAAGCGTGCTTGGGCTGGAGTAGCACTTGGATGGGTGACCTACCAGAAAGTCATTTTCGGTACCGTGTGAGTGATGACAAAGCACAAGAAAAGATCATGTGGTGATTTGTAGGGATAGTAACAAGTCTTTAGAGCCTCCCAGAATAATGCACCGACCGTCAGACGAGGGTGGGGCCCATGGGCCGAGAGAGGGCATGGAAGTCCACGGACGGTGGCGGTCGGGGCGTTACATTTGGTATCAGAGCCTAACCCAGATGAGTGTGGAGTCAAGTGGGCTCACACCATCGGGGGTGATGGTCTTAGTGCGCAACGAGGACGTTGCGGTCTGTTAGTGGGGGTGATTGTAACACCCTGGTTTCAGAAAATATGGTGGTGCATGTGGAGAAGCCTAAAATAATTGATTTGGCTACCTATATCACCAAAGTGCACTTATCTTTTCCGTCACTTGTCCCATCAGAACTCTGCAGTTAAGCGTGTTTGGGCTGGAGTAGCACTAGGATGAGTGACCTACCGAGAAGCATTTTCAATACCGTGTGAGTGAGGACAAAGCACGGGAAAAGATTATGTGGTGATTTGTAGGGATAGTAACAAGTCTTTAGAGCCTCCCAGAATAACGCTTGGAATGCTTTCTGATCCAAAAGAGGTGTGTACAATAAATTTAATAAAAACTATTTTTTCTCTGCTTTTCCTCTGTTTGCTTATCTTTGAAGAAACTGACTTTTCTCATCCTTTTTCTTGTTTTTTTTTTGGTGTCAGGCAAGAGCTGGAATTTTAGAGATTCACTTCTTTCCATTCAATCCAGTTGATAAGCGAACCGCTTTAACTTTTATCGATGAAAATGGAAACTGGCACCGAGTAAGCAAAGGAGCTTCTGAGCATGTAACTATAAACTGATTTTGTTTTACTTTAAGTGTTGTTTCTCTTTAATGATACAACCGAAAAACTGATTCTTTGATGATTTCAGATTCTTGATCTCTGCGACGCGAGTGATGATCTAAGGAAGATAGTCCACTCTGCAATCGAAAAGAACGCTGAGTGTGGACTCCTGTCATTAGCTGTTGCAAGGCAGGTGAGAAAATATTACATCTCATAACAAATTTAGGATGAAAAACAATAAGACAAATATTTTACGTAAATGTTTTGTGTTTTCCTTGTTACAAGATTGTACCAGAGAAAACAAAAGAAAGCTCTGGTGGTCCATGGGAACTTGTTGGTGTATTACCATTATTTGATCTTCCAAGACATGATGGTGCAGAAACCATCAGAAGAGCTCTAGAACTCGGTGTCAACGTGAAGATGATGGCCGGTTTATAATCTTTACTTCTTTCTACTTTGCGACTTTTGTTCTTCGATTTCTTCCTTATGTTTCCATTGGTTTTTATAGGTGATCAACTAGCTATTGCCAAAGAGACTGGACTTAGCTTGGTATGGGAACAAAACATGTATCCATCCACTTCTTTGCTCGGTCAATACAAAGACAAAAGCATTGCTCGCTTTCATGTTGATGAGTTGATTGAGGAAGCTGATGGCTTTGCTAATGTCTTGCCAGGTTTGTGTAAGACCTTTTTTTTGCATAAAATACAAACTTGTTCTCACTATGTTACACTCTCTTTTTCTTTTGCTTACCAAATTCATTCAGAGCACAAATACAAAATTGTGAAGAAGTTACAAGAGAGGAAGCATATTTGTGGTATGACTAGTAATGGAGTGAATGATGTTCCTGCGTTGAAGAAAGCGGATATTGGTATCGGTTTTGCGGATGCTACTGAAGCCGCAAGAGTTGCTTCAGATATCGTTTTGACTGAGCATGGACTCAATGTTATCATCAACGCGGTTATAACTAGTCGAGCCACTTTTCAACAAATGAAAAGCTACACAGTGAGTAGCTTTCTTCAATATCATCAAGTTTTCACTAATTTCATTTATTCTAATGTTTCTTTGTAAACAGGTTTACGTAGTCTCAATAACCATCCGTGTTGTGGTAAGTAATCAAAATCTTATATGTTTTCTTTAATATCATCAAGTTTATATTATAATCTTTATTTGTTCTGGTTTTTCTTATACATTTTGGGTTTATGTTGATCGCTTTAATATGGAAGTTCGATATGTCTGTTAATTTTAACTTTAATGATTTCAATTATGAAATTTATCCCAAAAACCATTTAGATTTAGTTTAATTCAACCACATTTTTTCTTATAGAAGAAGAAAGAATTTACTAACCTTGATCCATGTTTTTCTTGTATTTAGAATTTACACAAATCTCTAAATGATTTTCTCTTCTCTTTTACCTTCTTCCTTAATGATCCTTTTAATGGACAAAAGATCAGATCAGTTTCTTCACTCTTCTTCTCTTTCCGCTTGTATGTTCATCGCAATGTTAGTGTTATTCTTTTTCTAATTCTCTACTTAATAATGGAAGCGCACACATATATGTCCCACATATAATGGAAGCACACACACAATATATAATGACGTGCACCTAACTTCCACGAGAATTATTACAAACATTATTAACCACCATTATATATATATTTATATGCATTGTTTCTTTTCGGTATATTTATTAACTGCCATATGCATAATATATACAACCATTATAGAAGAAGAACAATTTTTAATTAAGGTAAGAGAGGAGGGTTATCAATACATCCGAATCATAATTATATTAATCGAAACCAATCCATCACGGTATCGTCTTTTATATTAGAATTTTTAACTTTTAATTTAAACTTGATCTTTATAATTAAACCGAGAGATACATTGGTCATATAAGAATAAAATATTCTTACATTCTCCCACTTGACATTTGTGTCGACTTAATGGTTTAATACCTTTAATATGCACTTTTATATCAAGTTCTTTTGACCTTTAAATAAAATCACAATTGATCGAATCATAGCGGTTACACATCATTGTGCGACATGCTTCCTTCAATGTATCACAAATCAACTCCGATTTTATAATGTTCTTTTATTGAGAAGAACCTTAATTCTCAAAATAATCATGTTATCTATGAACCATAAATATGTACACATACTTTAATGATAACATGTTCAATAAACCAGAAACATAATCTTTCAGTGAATTCCCAGTGTCATATAAATAACGAGCAAACCATAATTATTATAGCAAGGCTTTATCTATAACACCCATACGCTCTACATGGCCAATGAACGCCTTGGGTGATAGACCCTTAGTTAACGGATCCGCTACCATCATATTCGTCCTTGTAACACCCGTGTCCCGGGAACCGGGAAATTTTTTAAATTAACATCCGGTTAATTTTGGTTTAAATAGCGGATTTTAGTTTATTAATCCATTTACAG
>VBRH01001445.1:7943-20728 GCA_014578085.1 Cardamine resedifolia
AAGGCAGGCGGGTCGGGCGGGTCACGGGGCCTTGCGCCCAGCCCTACTGCTGTGCCCATGACAAGTTTGATCGTGGCATGTTTGATTACTGGGCTGAATGTCTCGTGATAGTCTATTCTAGGCTGTTGATGAAACCCTTTTGCCACGAATCTTGATTTGTACCTGTCAATACAACCATTGGGTAAGTGTTTGATATGAAATATCCATTTATTTCCCATTATATTCTTTGCTTAAGCCCATCAACAAGATCCCATGTGTGATTTTTATTGAGTGCATTGAACTCATCCCTCATGGACCCTCTCCATTTTTCATCTTTTAAGTGGTATTGTGGTAGTATATAGGAGCGACGGATTTAACGGACACACTCTATCCATCTATATATGCACATTACCACATAAGTCTTTTGATTGTGAGAAGGATTTATTCAATTCATCTCTTCTACAAAGCTAATGCTGCAACCCGACTCCTAATCCAATAATACAGTCAACAAATCTGAGTCATGTAACTCTATAAAACCCATTCATTTTATACAATAGACGGATCTAAAATTTTGCCTAAGTAATTTACTACTCGATTTTAAAGCACTCGACCCTTTAATTAACTTCATCTTAAATACCATTTACACATACACGTATGAAATGCTTTGTCGGTTTTGAATAACGGTCTTTAACAAAAAAAGAAAAAAAAAGAATAATGTTTGATAAAACAATTTTTATATGCACTACTTTTACAGTTGGGACCATGGAGACTCATCACATACTGTTTTTATGAGATCAAATATTTTAGTCCGTGTATCAAATTTTGTCCTAGTATCAAAATCGTAAGAGAGAAAATCAACCACAACAAAATCGAATTTTTTTGTCTACTTTGTACTACTCATTTCCGAGGAGTCCATGTCTCAAAATCGTATTGGTAAGAGAGAAAATCAACCGCAACAACTATGATATTCGGATATTTGGTGGAGTAATAGTAAAAAAAGAGTAAATATTGCACCGGTTCCACGAAACTGAACTAAATTATTATATACCAATCAAAATATTATCTTCTTGTTTGTTGTTATTCTGAGAGTTGAGAGTGAGAGAGAGAAGTGGGGGGAAAGAAAATAGATGGATCGGCAAATGGAAGACGTCAAACACGCAACGACGAACATTGCCGATCACCCACCTAATCTCTTCCCATTTATATTATTTTCAACTCAAATTAATTAAAAAAAAAAGAGAGAAAGAGAAGAGTTAATATGAATAGAGATAGAAGAGTCATTAAATGTAACGAAGCGACATTCACAATAATTCGAAAGGAGGAAGACGAGTTAGATACGGCCAGTCTCTGTGTCCTCGTCCACCTCAATACCAAACTCTGATTCATCTCCCAACACACTTGCTTCCAAATTTACTCTCACTGTTTTCTTTGCTTTTTCATATATCATCGGAGATCGTGAAGAAGATGAAGTAATTTAAGAATCCCCCATAGATTAAAAAAAAGAAAGAAAGAGAGGCTTTAGCTACAAAACCCTTTTCTGTTTGGATTTTCGATTTTGGAATTTCGAATTTTTTTACCCCTTTACCTCTATTTATAACCATGCAATCCCACGACCAACTCTTCAATCTCCATGGCGGAATCCGGCGATTTCAACGGCGGTCAGCCTCCTCATAGTCCCCTGAGAACTACTTCTTCCACCAGTAGCAGCAGCAACAACCGTAGTGCTCCTCCTCCTCCATCTCCTCCAGCGATGGTGCGAAAGAGATTAGCTTCTGAGATGTCTTCTAACCCTGACTACAACCAACACCACTCATCTCGTCCTCCTCGCCGTGCGTCTCACCTCCATGACCCCAACTACACGACAATTTCACCTCAACAACCACCGTCTCTTACGGCGGCGACCGCTATAGCTTCTCAGCCAAACCCACCACTCTCGGTCTGTGGCTTCTCCGGTCTACCGGTTTTTCCTTCAGACCGCGGTGGTAACCGGGCGGCGATGTCTGTACAGCCAATGGATCAAGACTCATCTTCTTCTTCTTCACCTACAGTTTGGGTTGACGCCATTATCAGAGACCTTATCCATTCCTCAACTTCAGTCTCAATTCCTCAACTTATCCAAAACGTTAGAGACATTATCTTCCCTTGTAACCCAAATCTCGGTGCTCTTCTTGAATACAGACTCCGTTCTCTCATGCTTCTTGATCCTTCCTCCTCTGACCCTTCTCCTCAACCTTTCGAACCGCTCTATCAGATCTCCAACAATCCTGCTCCTCCTGTAACACAGCACCAACAACAACAACAACAACAACAACAACAACAACAGCAGCATAAGCCTCCTCCTCCTCCTCCGATTCAGCAGCAAGAAAGGGAAAATTCTTCCACCGATGCACCGCCACAAGAGACGGTGACTAACACGGCCACTATCCCCGCCGTGCAAGCAAACACGGCGGAGGCGTTAAGAGAAAGGAAAGAAGAGATTAAGAGACAGAAGCAAGACGAAGAAGGTTTACACCTTCTCACATTGCTGCTACAGTGTGCTGAAGCTGTCTCTGCTGATAATCTCGAAGAAGCTAATAAACTTCTCCTTGAGATCTCTCAATTATCAACTCCTTATGGAACCTCGGCGCAGAGAGTAGCTGCTTACTTCTCGGAAGCTATGTCAGCGAGATTACTCAACTCGTGTCTTGGGATTTACGCGGCGTTGCCTTCACGGTGGATGCCTCAAACGCATAGCTTGAAGATGGTCTCTGCGTTTCAGGTCTTTAATGGGATAAGCCCTTTAGTGAAATTCTCACACTTTACAGCTAATCAAGCGATACAAGAAGCGTTTGAGAAAGAAGAGAGTGTACACATCATCGACTTAGACATCATGCAGGGACTTCAATGGCCTGGTTTATTCCACATTCTTGCTTCTAGACCTGGAGGACCTCCTCACGTGCGTCTCACGGGACTTGGTACCTCCATGGAAGCTCTTCAAGCCACAGGGAAACGTCTTTCTGATTTCGCTGATAAGCTTGGCCTACCTTTCGAATTCTGTCCTTTAGCTGAGAAAGTTGGAAACTTGGACACTGAGAGACTCAATGTTAGGAAAAGAGAAGCCGTGGCTGTTCACTGGCTTCAACATTCTCTTTATGATGTCACTGGCTCTGATGCACACACCCTCTGGTTACTCCAAAGGTAATAATTCTACTTTTCTCTTTCACTGCTAGCTATATAACTTACTTAGAGTTCTGGAGGGGGAGGTTTTTAAAAAGTGGTTTTTTTGGTGAATGATTTGGGAATGAACAGATTAGCTCCTAAAGTTGTGACAGTAGTAGAACAAGACCTGAGCCATGCTGGTTCCTTCTTAGGAAGATTTGTAGAAGCAATACATTACTACTCGGCACTGTTTGATTCGTTGGGAGCGAGCTACGGGGAAGAGAGTGAAGAGAGGCATGTAGTGGAACAACAGCTATTGTCGAAAGAGATACGGAATGTTTTAGCCGTGGGAGGACCTTCGAGGAGCGGTGAAGTGAAGTTTGAGAGCTGGAGGGAGAAAATGCAGCAATGTGGATTCAAAGGTATATCATTAGCTGGCAATGCAGCTACACAAGCGACTCTTCTATTGGGAATGTTTCCATCGGATGGTTACACTTTAGTTGATGATAATGGTACGCTTAAGCTTGGATGGAAAGATCTTTCGTTACTCACTGCTTCAGCTTGGACGCCTCGTTCTTGATTTTCTTCTCTCTTTTCATAAACAATGACCATAAATAGATTTACCTGGTTTACTTTTTTTGTTGTAATCTATTGAAAGGAGAGGATTTTTAAAGCCATTTGTTGTCTCACACTCTCACTCTGTATTGCTGCCTGATTGGTGGAATACATTGAAGTTGTTAATCTTGAAAATTAGAGGAAGATGATAAGTAAAGAGAACATCACTGCTGTGATACATACAAAATTAAAATGAAAACACGTTCGTCACATGTTTTTATTGTAAGGATAATGTGAAAACAGTACACAAATGTTCATGATGATGTTATCACAGACATTTTTTTTAAAGGTTATCGACTTTTTAAAAGTGTTTAATATGCAGATCTGCTCGACTGCTCGAGCCGTAAGTGTAATTTGTTTGACTAATATCTCACTTTTTTTTTTTTTTAACATCATGACCAATTTATCACTTACTTGATATTGTATGTGAATGTACAAACATTTGCCTAAAAGTTTTTGGATATTTTGGATGAAAAAATGGTTGTTAATATTTCATGCTTAAAGTAAAATCTTATTAGATCACAAATGTATTATATTTTCAGTAGAACAAGTCTGTGCCAGAAATAGCGCTATTTTGAGATAGTGAGTTTGCATCACAATCGTGAAATCGAAATTTTTTTGAGATAGTGAGCTAAAAATGTTGAATCAAATGTTGTTTTGTTACCAAGATCTAAGAATTGTAGCATTGTGACTCCGTCTCATATTTCGTAACGAGAGCGGTATACGTGTATGGCAGTTTATAAAACAGCCAATTAGGAATTTATTTTTCTACCAATTTTTATTTTATTTTTTTAAATGCCTAAAAAGTGTGATGTTTGGATTTGGATTCCTATTAAAAAAAAAAAAATTAACTCACCTGTACTATGTTCGCCTTTTCATCTTGTAATTCATCTGTACTTAAAAAAAAAAGAAAAATATAGTATATGTTGGCCTTTTCATATCGTCTTCAACAACGACGAAACCCTAATCTGGTTAACTTCGATTTGGCCAAGTCCATCGCGGAGCTCTGAATTCGACTCTTTCTAAATCGATCGATCGATCGGTGTTGAATTGTTTTTTAATTTATATTCTCTTGAGTTTTCACGGTAGAGCTCGAGTATTCTGTAATTGGAAACCATTCCTTATTATACCGCTCGACTTCTCTCGCTCTCGGTATCAATCTCTTCTCTCTTTGCCGCGTATCTGATTTATCAGGCTTGTATCTTTCACCTCTGATTCTTAGCGCCCTCTCTATCTATCTATAAATCACTTATCCCAAGTCTTTGTTCCGCTGTTATCACAGCTCATCGTTATCTTCCAATAGTCGTGTCTTTGGCCCGGCGTCGTCGTGTTGCTTTCAGCTCATCGGTGTTGGGCGTGGTATTGCTCATTTTTCACCTATTTCATTTTCATGATTATTCATTGATGTGAGTAGTTTAAAATTTGTTTATATGTCACTTTGCAACGTTTAAGACTCATTTACTGGGATTTAAGATGAAGCCATTGTTGATTAGCAAATTATGCTCGACGATTATCAAGGCCTAATTGTTAGTTGAACATTGAATGATCTGTATTGTTGTATGCATTCTTATCGTAATTTTGTTACTTTCTACTTGGTGAGTTTTACTATTCCATGGATTTATTCAAGTAACCTGTTTCGTTGTTGATGATCCTTTAGTTTTGATACTTATAATGTCTGTCCTTTGACTCTCGTTTTATGCAAATTCTGGAAGGTGCCTTTCACTTTGGAAGAGTTTTTTTTTTTTTTTGAGGCTTCTAATTTGGAAAGGGGATTGTGATCAGTCTTTGGAACTCTTGATTATATATGCATTAAGGGATACCTATTTGTTTATGTGTGTATTTCAGGAAAGAGCTTTGAAAATTAAGTTTTGAATATTCTCTCCAACCATCAAATATTTGCTTGGTGCACTGGCCGGAAATGGATCCTGGTCGATATGGTCGTCAGCAAGAATGGGATAATAACAGTGTAATTGTGGTTTTCTCCTTACATATATGGGATGATAAACAAGAAATTTTAGGGATGTTGTGAATGTCATCCATGGAGTGAGAGACGTGGAGAGTGAGGATGTGGATGGAATTTGGCTAAAGTTTTATCCGTCATGATGTTTGTTGCTGACATAGCTTATTCTCTTCAATTCACAGGCTCCGGAGGGTTATGGTTCAGAGCACGATCCAAATAATCGGTGAGTGCTAGTTGAATGAACTATATTGATGTACTTTTTGGTTTTCATTGATGAATTAACCACGTATAGTTGCTTTAATTACTTGCAGTTATTTGCTTTTCAATTACTTTACTTGGTTTGGTTACTTGTGCCTAAAAACTCATGCTAGATTTTTTCTTTATGTTTTCTATACTTCCTATACTACATTGCTCTTACAGGTTTGGCGTGTCATATGATGAGGGATATCCTGATGAAAGGTTGATGCGGGATGATGCCTACAATCATCCACCTGGACATAATACTCTAGGTGCTTTGCCTCAATCTGGCAGGCGAAACTATGAAGAAAATTATCCTCGTGAACTACGTAGGCAAGAAAAGCCTTACATTGATTCAAATTATGCCGCTGATTATTATCATGATATAGAAGTTGGGAGTCGTAATGGGTACTACCGTGATCATGAACACGAAAGGTCGTCACGATATGGCCGCGATGACTATTCTTCCAGTGATTATAATTATAGATCTAGAAATTACCATCATAACAGAGATGATAGCCGTGAAAAAGATTATGATTATGCTCGCCGGAGTTATGATTCTGATTATGAAAGGGGTAGTGTGAGAGATGGCAATCGAAAGAGCCGGGATTCACAGGATAGAGAACGGGATTCACGAGATAGAGAATGGGACTCACGTGATAGAGAGTGGGACAAAAGATGTTTCAGCCGTGAAAGAGATGAGAGTCCACATAAGAGATATGAGAAATCACGATCTCGATCTACCGGACGTGGTGAATTCTCTAGATCAAGATCTCCTAGAGGTCGGAGCCATGGGCAGAGTTACCGGGAGGACAGCTACGAGGGCGATCACTGGCATGAAAGTGAGAGGAGAAGAGAATATGAAGATAGACGTGACCAGGATCATTTTTCTGCTGTATATAATATTCTCCCATCTCTGGTTTATAGTATTTTGTTGCGAAGACATTTAAAAAATTATTTCCTATATTTTTATTGTTTTTGCTAGACCCCATCCGCCACTGTTGTTGTGAAGGGTCTCTCTATGAAATCAACAGAAGAAGATCTATATCAGATTATGGTAATCTCTTCTTCATTTTCCGAATTTGTATATCCTCATAGTTAAGCAATATTTCTTGCTTGACTTCGTTGTTTCCTTATTCATGACTAGGCTGACTGGGGTCCTCTGCATCATGTCCGTGTGATTCGGGAGCAAAGTTCTGGGATTTCTCGTGGATTTGCATTTATCGATTTCCCCACGGTGGTAATTACTTTCAACTTAACTGTTAGTTCCTAGGGGCTCTTTTGTGTGATTTTCAACCCAGTGTGTGCAATTTTGTATGTTTTTCTAAGCAGGATGCCGCACGCACCATGATGGACAGAATTGAGCATGATGGTATAATTGTGGATGGAAGGAAGCTAATTTTCCATTACAGGTCTTTTTATAATTATATGACTTTGATTTCGATACTACATCTGGAGGGATCTTTGATTTGTTACATTCAAATAAAAGTTCCTTCACCTCTTTTAAAATCATACTCTCAGTTCGTTGGGTTAGTTGTATAGCTTCTTGCACTGAATTGTGGTGTGTTGCAGCAGCAAACCCACTGGTAGGGCTGGTGTGTCCCGTAGGCAGGAACATGCTTCTAGGCGCAGTTATGGTGGAAATCGAAGCATGACGGTTGCCACAGATTGGATGTGTACAATCTGTGGCTGTATCAATTTTGCGCGGCGAACCTCCTGCTTTCAGGTTGGTGCATTGTTTTAAAGAAAGTTCTGTAAATTTCATAGTAAGGACTAGAGTATAAATCCATCTGTAAACTACAGATGAAATTACATTGGTCTAGTTGCAAGAATAGAGCTGCTCATTGTGGTTGTCATGAGTTGGTAACGACAATAACAAAAATGTAGAACTGATAAAACTCTCAGGATAAATCTGTTTTATGTTCCTCAAAAATTGTTATCAGGTCCTTGTGTTGACAAACATGTATTCTCAATTGACACTTAATGTTTGGGACTTTAGGCATGCATATGCTTATAACGTATTTGCTTGCATTTACGGTAGTATGTTTGGCAGTGCCGCACTAGAGAGTATTGAAAAGAGAACTTATATAACTCACTTGAGCTGATCTGTACTGATGGGTTCCGATTTATATTTCCTTCTATTTTTACACTCTGATATGTGTTTATCAATAGTTCAATCTTGTGTTGGTCAATTGTATCTATAGCCCTTCTTTGCCATGCAGCAGTCTGTGGCTTGATTAATGGTAGAACACTCGAAAGTCTTTGGTAGTTATACAATGGAAGAAACAATTTATGGGCATTACATAAATGTCTATGATCTCTTTCTTCTTACGCAGTGTAATGAACCCAAGACCAAGGATTCTCCTTCAGCTGATGTAGGTTTATCAAACTCAGCACCAGGAAAACGAATTTCGGAGACAGGTTCTGATCAGCATTTTATTTAAGTTGTTTTATATTTCCTTCTTGGGTCCGAAAACAGTCGAAAGTATCAAGGCCATAGTTTTTGCACTTTTCTACATGCCATTTATACCTAAGAAACGTTCTTATCTTCTTTTCCAGGTCCAACTCATGTCTTGGTGGTACGTGGGTTGGATGAAGATGCTGATGAGGAAATGATTCGGTATGAATTTTCCAAACATGCTCCTATCAAGGTTGACAAAAAGCCCTTTCCGATTCATTGTTTAATAAGATATTGTAATTTTTACATCAGTTGACCTGATTTTTTTCTTTCCACCATTGTGTAGGATCTTCGTCTTGTGAGAGACAAATTCACTCATGTCTCACGAGGATTTGCATTTGTGCATTTCTGTTCGGTAGGGTTTCAAAGCCAAGTTGGTTGTTGCACTTACTAGCCTCGGTGTTTTACTCCTTAAATTTTCTCTTCTGCTTTGCTTTTCCCTTGCTGATGCAATAAATTGCAAGTGTACCTTTTGACCAAAGAGTTATTTGATTATATCGAAATTATAAACCCTGTCTAGATGATCAGTATCACCTGTTTTGATTGTGAGTTTGAAGAGTGATTCTTTCTAATGTTTTATGTGTCAGGAACAATCTCTTTAGTAATCATAATCTGCTAGTTATGTGATTAGTTTTTGAAATGTTTGGAGATGGGCAAACTCAATAAAAAAATTTCCATGCTATATTTATAATCTACACTCTACAGCCATTTTTTGCATAGACCTTTGAAGCTCACATAGTAGATTATTTCTGTGGTCGCAGATTCTCTTACCAGTTTATTATGCAAAGGTGATCAGATTTTGTAGAACTGCTTGATATATTTAAGTATCTCTTTTCCTCGGTTTATGTAGGTATTTGACTGTTTTTTTTTATTCATCTATCAACCTGAAACAGAAGAATATGATTGATTATGTTCGTGTAGGTTGAGGATGCTACCAAGGCACTTGAAGCAACAAATGGAACAGCTCTTGAAAGGAATGGTAAAATCCTTAGAGTTGCATATGCAAAAAGTGTTCATGGTTCTGGAACTGGTATATCAGCTCCCTCTCACTCCAGCAACCTCGCTGCTGCTGCAATTGAAGCAGCATCATTTTCTCAACAGGTACATGCAGGTTGTTTTCATCCAGTTTTCCTCGTTTGGATTGGTTGGTCACGCATTGATCATTAATTAAATTTTTCAGTAGCTCCTAGTAGCTTTTGTTGAAGATTGTCATTTTTTAAATTCTTCTACTTGTACACTGGCACTCATTTTTGTCTTTATTAGTATGACGGTGTTGGATGGGCTCCAAAGGAATACAATCCTGATGAGAAACAAAGCACTGGAGGGAAAGCCCAGGGCGTTGGGGGAATTGAATCCCAGAAAGGGGCTTCTGCTCCACAGTCTGGCTATGTGTGGGATGAAGCATCTGGTTATTACTATGATGCGGCTTCTGGATACTACTACGATGGAAATTCAGGTTGGCACTTACTTATAGTTGTTTATTTGTTAGGTTGGTTGTATGGTTGGGTAGCTGCAGCTCGAATTTCCACACCTCATATTAGCAAAACATGTAATGTTTAAAAGTAAGGTTGATCTGGTCTAATTGGTGCAAGAACTTCCTGGTGGAATAGTCTTTATGTAGATGTATTCTTTTACATGATATTTTCTTATCCCAAATAAGTCTTCAGCTCTGGTTTGTTCAAACTATATCAGGATTACTACTTTGACCAGTGTAACACAAGTTCCCTGTGGTGGATGTCCTGTTCTTTTTATGACTATGAAGTTCTATACCAAACTAGCACATGGAGATACAAGCTTTATGTCGTAATTAGACTTTGAAGTATGGCTGTAGGGATTATGGCTGCTGTAGGACTTCCAATGGATGTTTGTCACTTTTGACTTTTGAATATTGCTGAGTTAGGCCTTCTTATATATATGCCTTGAAAATTAGCATCTGATAGAGCTTAATGATGAACTGTTCTAATGGTTTTTGTAATAAATAGTCATTTCTAATGGAAAACTTGTTTTGGCTGGTGTGAGAAGAATGTAATTTTTATTAATCATATGTTTCTAAATATGCAGGTCTTTATTATGACAGCAATAGTGGGCTTTGGTACTCGTATGACCAGCAAAAGCAACAGTATGTTCCTTGTCCTGATCAGAACAATGAGAGTAAATTAACTGAAAAACAACCAGAATCTGCCAAGATGGAGAAATTCAGTCAACAAAAAGTTATTATATCTGCGGCTACTACCCCCAATGTAGAAAAGGCTCTCTCCTTACCAGATGCGGTTCAGGCGGCTGCAGCAGCAGCAATTGCATCAGAGAAGAGAGAAAAAGAGAGAGTGAAGGAGATAAAACTTGCGTCGAAAAGTAGCATACTGGCTAGCAAGAAAAAAATGAATAACGTTTTATCAATGTGGAAGCAGCGGAGCCATGAAACCCAAACACAACGCCCCTCACCCTCATTTGGTGACAATGCAGCTACAGTTCCTGCTGAAGCAAGGCCGTCTTTCTCCACCGGACAATCCAAGGGCAAGCTGAAACCTGATGCAATTATTACCAAGGATAATACTTCCAATCATGGAGTTTCTGCACTGACAACTACAGAAAGCTCGAGTAGCAGTACAACAGGAGTACCTTTGATGGGGGTCATGAGAGGTTCTTTTGGAGGAACTCTGGGAGGAGCTTCGTCTTCAGCTAATGTACAAGTGCCTCCAATTTTGCCTTCTGCTCCTTCAGCTTCAGTTCCGGTTTCGGTTTCTGGGAGTGGGAGAAGAAGGTTCTCTGAAACGCCGACTGCAGTGCCTACTCACAGAGAACAGCCTCAGACATCATACCGGGACCGTGCTGCAGAAAGAAGAAACTTATACGGTTCATCGACTTCGAGTGGAAATGATGTTATTGATTCAAGTAAGCGCCCTTGACTTGGTAGATTTTTTCTAAAAAGAGAAATCCGGAAATGTGTTGTATTATCATTAACTCTTAAACATAATTGGGAAAATGGTGTGTTTGAATGAAGATGAGGATATAATGGGGTTGAGAAAAGGTTCATTGGATCCAACACCTTTTCCTCCTGGTGTGGGTGGACGTGGGATTACAACCACCACCGAAGTTAATAGTTTTGATGTAATTACTGAAGAGAGAGCAATAGACGAGAGTAACGTGGGAAACAGAATGCTGAGGAACATGGGCTGGCACGAAGGATCGGTAACTTTCTTTAAAAACCATTTGTTTGTTTGATCGTAACGTTATATGTTAATGATGATGGCTGGTTATGTGCCCAGGGTTTGGGGAAAGACGGGAGCGGAATGAAAGAACCGGTGCAAGCGCAAGGCGTTGATAGGAGAGCAGGACTTGGGAGTCAGCAGAAGAAAGTTGATACTGAGTTTGAGGTTCAGCCTGGTGACACATACAGAACTGTTCTTCATAAGAAAGCGCTTGCGAGGTTTCGTGACATGTCTGAGAATAATTGACTCTTTTGTGTGTGTGTAAAGTGAGTTGCAACTTTTACGTTTGGTTATGTTTAAACAAAGTGATTTTGATTTTGCTCTTTAGTCTCCTATGGAATTGTTAATGAAGAGACAGTTGAACACATGGCACTTGTACTACTTGAGTTGCTCATATACAACTTCAATCTGGAGACCACAGTTTTCTGAAACTTACATTTTTGTTTGAAATGCTTATAAAACTCTTTATGAAATTTGACATAAATTGTTGACAAAAACAAAAAAAAAAAGCAAAACTTACAAGAGTTTTTCAAATTTTGGAAGTTTCAGAACTTAGTTTGTGATTCAGCAGTAGTAGTAGTAACATTTTATTGCAAAGTTAAATGCTACTGAAAATTTTTAAACCAAAGTGTGATAAATAGTGGTGAAAGAGTATCTTCATCCAAAAAAAATTCAGAATACTATTTTCGTAATGAATATTTATAAATTGGTTGACCAAAAAAAAAAAAGAATTAGACTATTGTTTGCAAGTGCTCCAAAAGTATTTATGCATTTGCATATATAAAATTTGGCGCTTCTTTTTAGGCATTAGATTTCTTTTTTAGTAGAGGTTCCGACAATTAGATGTTAAAACAAGTGGTTAATACGTTTGTTTGTGTTGTGTTATAATGGGTTGGCAGGTTGGGTTTTGTTGCTGCCGCCTATTTATGGATTAGTGCCCCAGAAATATCTTAGGTATCAACGAATCCACCTTCCTTGATTTTCGTTGTCATAGATGTGCTCAATACGTGTGGATGAAACGAAGGCTTTCCTACTGTTAATTTAGTTTTTACCGAACCCTATATATAAAAAATCCAAATCAACACTTTAAACCTTTACCAATTTATTTCAATATAAGTTGGTATAGCTTTTAAGAAGGCAGCCAATTTTTCTCAAGGTTTTTCACCATGAAGAAATGTAAGTTTTTTTT
>VBRH01001446.1:1926-15070 GCA_014578085.1 Cardamine resedifolia
TCTTGAAATTAGTGTTTTATGTAATCGTTCAGCTATTTATTAAGATTATTTTAAAAAATTAAGAAATTTAAAACATGTGTAAGAAACAGGAAGAAGAAAATTTTCTTTTATTGCATATTCAACATACATATCAACATACAATAGACTAATTTTTTCAACTACAATAATCGATGTAAATTAATTACTAACTTCATAATGTCATGATTGTTTTAAAAACATGATAACAATACAAGGACATATATTAATATCCTCGGAACCACATATTTTAAGATATGAAGAAGAAGAAGAAAAGTGAAAATGTTGGGTCAATGTTGGTGAGTACAAAGCCTCAAGAGGAACAGTGAAAGAGAAGAAGAAGATGGGAACAAATACATGGAACTCCACTCTTTCACTATTTTGTGTTGAGCCTCTCAAAGATTACACTCATGCAAGTAGGCATCCACTCTCTCCTTATAATTGAACCTTGCGTCACCATTCACTTTCTTATTTTCTATATTTATATATCCAAATCATATCTTATTTTGTATATTTATATATCCAAATCATATCATTGTCTTGCATTTGTTTATTGAATTAACCCTTCATCTGTAATTTTCTTACTTTACTTAATCATTCATTCTCTTGTTGTATATTGTGTATGTTATTCACCAGTGCGAATCCAGAATCTTTTTTTTGTCGGAGGCATAATACGATCAACTTTTAATGATAAAATAATTTATTTTATAGGATTTTTCATTAGTATTTTTCTATTTTTCATTAGTATTATCAGCACTCTTTTTCTGTTTTCGCGTTAGTTTTCGCTTACATGTATATAGACCTTGTCATAAAATAAGTATCATGTTATGACAAGAAATATTATAACTATGTAAAATGGCATGCTTTTTAAATAAAAATAAAAATGTAAATGGCATGCCTGCAATAAAAACGATGTCATATATTATATATATGCGTATTTGGTTGATAATTTCAGCCGATGTAAATAACTTACCTACTCTCTTTTTTATGACCTAAGGATTCGTTTTTAAATTACTATTCAATTATTTGTTATTTTTGTAAAACTATTATTTTATCGATACTTTCCTAATAAATTCACCAAAAGTGCTATTCTTATACAAGCTCTCTCTAATTGTATCATTACAAAAGTGAAGAGTTTCAACATGTATTATACTGGATAACAAATTAAACACTAATATACATATATCTTATAATGAAATAACAATAATACTAACACAAACCATTAATATATGTATAAATGTCTTGAACCTTTTTGCCTCTTTACCAATTATAAGTGGCAATTTGTTTCATAGTAATATATCATTTATCTACTATATGTTCGATTATGCTAATTGAATCTACAGATCAAGTAGAGATTGTATATTTTTAAAATTTTATACAATTTATTATCTACTATACATATACGTAGATATATAATAAATTATTCTTTTTATAATTTATAAAATTCTAGTTTTTAAGTAAATATGATTTATAATTTAAACAAAAAAATACTTTAATTTATTAAAAACAATGCCACAATGATTAATGAAAATATTGCAATACAATATATTAAATATGAACTACTTTTTTGACTAGCAAGGCTAAATTTTGTTGATTAGCTAAGAACCAATCTAGTCGTGATATATGGATATAGTACTTACATGAGAGCTCCTGGTGAGGTGACCGATCTTTCACATCAATCTCATCGGAGAGGCCCTCAAGAGTCAAGACAACACATGATGGGACAGACGACGTATGCATCTTCCATGATAGTGTATCATAGGAGGATTAGCTGAGCCAAATCTTTTAACTACATGTCCCATAATCCATGAACCAGGGAAACTTAAAACTCTGTGAGTGTTACTTTGAATTGAACGTTTGAAATAACTTAGAAAATATATATTACTTTTTTATTTAAAAATTATACAGAAGTCCATTTACCACTTTAGTGAAGCTCTTGTAGTTACATTTTGATTTGAACGTCGAAGGATCATCCGATAACAATATACCAGTAGTTCATTAAGAGACCTTGATTGTATCTTTTGTGGTATATATATGTTTATATATTCTAGAGGTTGATTCCCAATGGCTCATGGGGCAAACGCCTAAAATTATTAAATTTAAACAGTTTGACACTAAAAAGAAAAAGGTTATTAAACCACTATACTGCAATGACCACAGTGGCGGAGGTAGAACATTTTTCCGTAGGGGTCAAAATATAAAAGTTGATTTTATAGGGGTCAAAATGTTAATTTAATCATAATTTATATAGTTTTATAACAAAACTCTACCAAAAATACTGTAACTTTAAAAAAAATTATGGATGTCATAAGACCCATTAATCATTTACTAGCTCCTCCCCTGGATGACTATTGGTTCTTTGTAAACAAAAGATCTTGGTACCGTAGAAATTTTTTTGACATCAACAATATTTTCAGGAATTAAAAGCAAGATAATCTATATATACTACATATTAACTTCTTAAAATTTGGGGGTCAAGGTCAATGTTTCACCCGACTTTGCTCGGGCTCTGCCATGCCTTTTATATTAGTACTGGTTTAGACATTAATTTGTCTTTGTAAGCTAAATGTCATTAGAAAAGTGATACCAAATCTTCGAGGATATGAAAATTTCCTCAAGAATAATCACACTTCACACATCAATATTGATAAGCCGACATCGTGTGACTAAAGACGGATAAAAATCAACTGAGAAACAATAAAGTTTCACTGACGTAATTAACAAAAAAGAAAGATAAATGGAGAATAATTTTTATGAAAAAGTATAGAAGAAAGTAAGAAACAAGATGGTTCCCAGATTTGGGCATCCCACTTACCTCTGTTGGAATCCTAATTCGAGAGCACCAACTTCTCTTATTTCTCCCACTCAGCTTCTCCTTCTTCAGAATTCTCCATTGCCCCTCTCTTTTTCCTTTTTTACATAATCGTTCCCCTAAACCTTTAAAGGGAACATAGCTGATATACTTGTTTTGTTTTGAAGTACCTATTATCTTGAAGTTTTAGCATTTTCATACTGGTTTAGATATATGTATAGATCAGTAGATAAAAGAAAACAAAAACGTCAAACTTACAAATTAGATTTTTGTTTTGAAGTACCTATGAAGTTTCTTTACCAACATGGAGTTGGGTTAGTGGCTGAGTCTAGGTAAGATGAAAATGTAGGTATTTAGGAGGGCACGAGTTTAATTTCTGTTAGGAAGAGTAATTTCGGTTTTGGGAGATGTATGGGTATTAATCCAGAACTTCCAGATTATAAAAACTCTAGGAAATGTACCCGCCCGTTACGCGAGATTTCAATTACGAAGCACCGAAAAATAAAAATTTAATAGAAAATTATGTAAAAATATATAAAATTTACATATAATCATTTTAATTATAAAATAGTAATTTATTGTTATTTATATAATAACTATAAATACATATCTATAATTTATAAACACTACAGATAAAAATATGTTATTTATTTTAAATTATTACACATGTTAAAATATATTATAAATTTATATTTTACTATATACATTGATTTTTATTCCTTCTTTTCTCATATTATTTTAGTTTAGTAATAAATTTCTTATGATCGAATAATCTAAATATTTTCAAAATTTTATTTTAGAATTTTTTCGATACGTTTATAAACTAATCACTTTTGACTCAAAATAACATGTGATATTTAAACACTCATATAAACACAGTTTTTAAAAATGTAATATATTTGTTTCTTTGAAATATGACCAATCTTCTTATTTTCAACAAAAATTCTTCTAGTCTTGCATTTACTAATTATTTATTTTTGTTAATCCTAAATTAAATTTTAAAATTTCTCACTATAGTGATAAAAAGTATAAATTTTTTTTATATCTTTTGACATTCATTTCGTCACTAAGTTCTGATTTCCGATGCTACTATAATTTTTTATTATTTGATTTTTCATTTCTTTATATTTTAATATTATTTATATACGTTTTAATTTTTTTTATCTTTCTGTTAATTTTTACCATTAATTTATGTTTATAAAACTACCAAAAATGTAATTTTCATTAAACTTGTGTTTTTTATCATTTTAAAACCCTTTTTTACTTTTATTTTTCAATAATTAACTCTCTTAATTCTCATTAACTGTTATATTTAAGTAATGCTTATCTAAAAACTTGTCTTTATTATAAAATTAATTCTTAATATAAAAAAAAATATAAAAAAAATATTATTTAATGACATAATTTTTTTCATTGGATGACTAAGATGATGATGTTGACACCCTAAATGGAGAGAGAACATTCCCATTATATATATGATTAATAAATATGAAATATATTTACCAAAATGGAATTATGTTTTCACAAGAACTTGAAGTAGCTAATGGTTTTAATTAGACCCAAAAAAATAATTAAAATCCCAATGGTAAAAAGATGGAAATTTTGAGGCTGCAAATATTAGTTTTTTTTTCTTTTAAAATGAAAAATATTAATATTGCAGACTAAAATAATATAATATAACCGACAAAATTAGTATTGGATTTGTTAGAAGTTGATGAAGTTGGATGTTTTTTGGTCCAACATATTAATTCATGAAATGAGTATGAATCTTAAAATTTTAATTCTACAAACGCAAAGTTGATAATTTTTTTTGTTATTTTAACTATAACGGACCATGGTACGTAGTTCAGTAGCTATATGAATTTTCCACGTGATTCAAATATGATATTATTATACATGTCATGTATGTAATTATAGTTGTCTAATTCCTCATTCACTCTTAAAAGTAATGTATTGTATTAGCTTTTGAGTCGTATGTATAATGTGAAATTTAAGGAACCAACAAGGTTTCCTTTTTACAAAAAAACAAATAAAAAAATAAAAAAACAACAACAAGGTTTCCACTCTAATCGAATTTTGTTTATCCGTATATTTATGAAAATATTTTTTTAATTTTAATTGATTTTATGAATGTTGTTTCTTTATTCAGAAGGAATTTTAGTTGACATTAAGGGGACAAGGACAAAAAAAAAATCAATCACATCTTACACATAAAAGCAATTACGAATAAGAATAATTACTCACAAAATAAGTGAAATATCACATCTTACATATAGCATTCATAGTACCGTATCTTCAGGTCACATGTATATGAAACTAGACATATCAGAATTGAGTATCTTTGTCTAGAGATCGTGTTCCCTTAGTGTATATATATGTCAGACTTATAAAATGTTAAGCTTTTATAATTATCTTTAACAAAAAAAAAAAAACTTGTAAATGATTCTTGATCTTTATTCTTGAGGTTTTGTTTGACGTGGATCTTGTTTTTTTCACTCAGTCTTTTAGTCACTTGCTTAACGTTCTAATGAATCAAGAGGCGAAGGAGAAACACAAGGATAAATACACACTCGATTTATGAGTTTTATACTAAACCGGTATTTACGGGTAAAATGATATTTTTCTGTAAAATTTCGTAAGAGATTCTTTAAGAGCATATACATTGTTAGTCTCTCACATAATCTCTCATATATAATAAAAAAATATTAGTAAAATATTATAAGTCTCTTAAAAATGTAAGAACCTCATAGATTAATCTCTCTTTTGATAGACTATTGCATAAGGTTCCACACCTTTTTAAAACCTACAATATTTTACTAAATTTTGTTTTTTATTATATATGAGAGATTTAATGAGAAACTACAATCCATATGCTCTAATGGTAGTATCTCATAGAAGGACTAGCAAATAAAATATTAGTATATTTATAGTATTATTATATTTGAAAGTTTCTTAATTGGATTCCAATGACCTCTACTTCATTAGTTTTCAAAAATTGAAAACCTCTCTTTGTTTTCTTTTTCTGTTTTCATTTTTGTTTTAATTGTAAAACTCCATTGAGAAATCCTTAACGAGGATGCTCTAAGATTCCATTAGATTTCGGAGAGAATAATATAAATCAACTTCAATGATTTTATATTTAACCAAATGATCAAACCGTGAATTCTGCAAAAGACTAAAAATGCGTTTGTCTTGTTGCAATGGCTCCAACGACCGAAATAGTTCGTAGTGACGATAACTCCACTAAACCTTTAAACAACAACTTAGGAGTCGCGTTGTCTTTTCCTCTCTGTGAGACATCACTTCAAGAGAAGCCTCTGGTACCGACAGAGTGTTCACAGAACTTAAGAATCAATCATAATACTTTTGCTTTCACTAATCGACAATTCAACATTAAATTTATATGTACACTCCCGCTTACATAAACGCTTATATATCTCAGAAATCATAATGTTAGTCAATGTTTTTAGAAAATTTCCGGATATAGAATTATTATTATTTTTAATGAGCATTATATATAGAGAAATTCTTTGAAATAACAGCAAATAAATTTTTTTGTCACATTTAACGCACATTTTTATTTATGTCACATATCACATTTTATATGTTTTATTTTTTTTAGAACCCATAAACTAGTTATAAAGTAACTTGAGAATTTAGATCTATTCCTGGGCGAATTATATTAACACTTTATGAAATTTAAAAGGGAGTTTATATCAAATAAAAAAAAATTAAAAGGGAGCAAATCTAGTGAATTTAGTGAATTTTGATGATATTCATCAATAATTAAGCGATTAAAAGTTTAAAACGGTCAAAAAAGAAGTATAATAAATAAATTAAAAAAATCGTCCAACGAAACAATGATTAAACCCCTTTATCATAGACAGTATGGAATCCACTCCTAGCACCACCACCAAACGATCTCTTCCATGTCGTCTTTTGCTTAACCTTAAAGAAAATTTTATAGTTGCCAAATCAAGAAAATCTTTCTTAAAATATCTAAGAGAATTCAATTATTTTGTAATTAGCTAGACTTCAAGAGACAGGTCGAGTATCGCATATACACGTTAACATTTTCCGCCAAATATAAAAGGATAATTATCGATTTTTGGTTTATTTTCTTTGTCAAATCATATCCTTTCTCTAAATGGTTTAAAAGAGAATTTTGGAAAATAAAAGTAAAACCAAAGTTATTTTTTGAGAATGAAAAGGAAATTAATTGCGTCACGGAGGAGCACTAAGACTAGAAAGCATTTGGTGGTCAATGTGTCAAAACCCCACTTCTTATTAAACAAAATTATAAAAAAGGGGAAAACAACAACAAAACACACTCCCATAAATTAAAAATAAATTTAATTGGGTATTGCATTATTGTTTAGCGAGAGATCCACTTCCCCCTCTATTTTTTTTCCATCTTTACAACATTTATATTCTATAACTTTTTCATAACCATATATATTTAGAAGAAGACTCTAGCTAATTTTTGAAACTTGACTATGCATACGATACTTGTTTAATGTATCCAAATATGATAAAGTTACATTAAATTTGGAGAGATTTAAATCAGTGATTTACTCTAACAACTTTTTTTGTATGGGCAATTATATACATAATTATGCAACATATTTCCTTTATATCATTTAATTCCAGGAGCAAACTGGGAAGCCTAGTTCGCAAGATGGTCGTATACTTGTATTAAACAAATAAATCATATGTAGGTTGGTATTTTGTCTTTAATGAATATAAGGGAGTCTCTTTTTGTCTATTTTATTCTAGAAAATATTAAATATTCGAATTGGACATGCAGGTAGACAAACATTAATACACATTTTACGTCTACAGATCTGTTAATCAATCTATGATAGATTAGGACAACTAATTACAGTACATATATCAAAATCCTAGTTGCTTTAGGTGTTTGACTTACTTATCCTTGCCTTTGTAGAAGAGATATTTATGATTGTTATACCAATAAACTAATTTAACTTCAAGGAAATATTCATAGATACGAAAGCTATTGCGGTGTTCAATACTAGTACTCCCTCCCTTCCAAAAAAAAAAAAATTTTAAAGATTTTTTACACATATTATAAAAAATTTAATATAATCTAAAATACCCTTAATTAAATATTAATTATTTTATTTACTTTAAATCTAATTAATATGAGAAAAACAATATATGTTTTCATAATTTTTGCATTAAAATTATAAAATATCTATATTTATGAAACAATTTGTTTTTCTAAAACATCAATTTTTATAAAACGGAAGGAAGTATTAATTAGGATTAGGAAAATTAGTTCAGTACACAGCAGAATCCTAATTGCTTAGCAAAACTAGAGATATTTTTGACATTAAATCAATGCTTGCAAGTTTATATAAGCACGAATAACTATGATTTTCTTCTCTAATTTTTTTAACACCTTTTTTTTGGTAAATTGTTCCATTTGGACCTTATATATATCACTAAAAATATTATATAGCCACGAGTGTGTCCATATATTTTTCGTGGCCCACACAAATGGCTACGCGGAAATTGGCACCAAAGGTTGTCTACGAAAAAAGATAATATATGATTATGTTACAATATTTTAGTGTTATTATAACATTAACTTCGTAAAGAATTGGAAGAATGAGAACTAAACTTGCTTTTGAATGAATCAGAAATTACTAGATAGAAATCTCGAGAGTTACAAAATATATTTGTGTATTATATTGTAAAAAGTAATAAATGTGTATGCACACACAATCACCTTATCACCTACTACTTGATATCATACAAAAACTATGTATGTATATCAACTTTAATATAATGCAAACACGTGTTACGCATTTAAAAAAAATAAAAATTACAACTTGTATGTATACATGATTTGCAGTTTTGTTTATATTTCTCTACTCTGAAGTCGTTAAAAGCAAAAAGTTAAAAACAAATTCTAAAATGAATTCTTATAAAACGATATGCTGATATGCGCATATGTTAAAGTAAATAAATATGTAAGGCTTATGTTTCTGTTACTCATTCATATCTCTAAACAGTAGTGCATTAAAATATTCCAAAAGATACGTAGACGTAATATTGAGTGAACAAAATAATGAGTGTATCTTTTAATCTAACTTTTTCTCGACTATATAAAGGAGTCATTTCCCATTAGGTTTTGCCTGCCTCAAACAAATTAAGAGCTTATCGCATCACTCACCAAACATCTCTCACTAATATAAAGAGAGAGTGAGAGACATCTACAATATATACACAAAAATATATATAGATATATAGTAGTGTTTTTATAAGTAGAGATATATTCTCGATTAAGTATAGTAAAGGAATAATTAAAGATGAAAGGACAAGGTAAATGTGGGAGCTTGGAGAAGTTGAAGCCAATATTGGCGATAATATCACTACAATTTGGGTATGCAGGCATGTACATCATCACCATGGTCTCGTTCAAGCATGGCATGGACCATTGGGTCCTCGCCACATACCGTCATGTCGTCGCCACCGTTGTCATGGCTCCCTTTGCTCTCATTTTCGAGAGGTACCACTTCACACATGCACACACTTATCTATCTATGTATATTTATATGCACAGATGAGTCGTTATTTTGAATAGTTACGGTTAAAAAAAGATGAATAATTATTGTAATAATTGTGTGTTTGCAGGAAGATCAGGCCAAAGCTGACACTAGGAATATTCTGGAGGCTTCTTGCTCTTGGAATACTAGAGTAAGTCTCTTTCATTAGAAAACCATCTTTTTTCTTTACAATTATAAAGTTCTGTCCATACTACTTTAATTTTTTCAGGCTTGTGATATTTATCATATTTTGATAGATATATATTCAAGTGAAACACACATATATATATATATATATATATATATGTACATATAGGAATCACTCAATGGACCATGATTCACACTCTAAATATGGTTTAGATTTAATACGGCTTTGAAGCTAAGAAAGTAGTTGTATTTTCTTACTTATATACGACTACTTTGATAATTTGTTTTTTGTTAAAGGGTTTACTTTCATAATTCTTATAACTAGTTAATAATAAATATGGTGCGAAAATCAAAAGTTACTTATAGATTATAGTTGTGATGCAAATTCATGAGTTCGGGTACGTTACTTAAGGAGATGAATTACTCACATATCGTATAAAAAGACTACACTTATAGAAAAAAAATCTGATCTTTGGTTTAGGTAGTAACAACGTCAGAGATTGGTTAATGTCTATAAAATTGTACCATTACCTTATTTTATTTTACATACGAGATAGATCTTTTATTATTTAGTTTTTTTATTAACAAGTAAATTATAATTTTATTTACAATATCTATCATTATTTTTGTATGAACTACATGTTAATAAAAACGTTTAAATTTTTATGAAGGAAACTCTTATTAAAACTTTTACCGTGATATAATATTGTAGGAAACAAAAAAAACGATAAAATTGGTAATATATATATTTCTTGATTAATGGAAATGAGATCATCACCCACAACAAACATCTTTAATGTGAATGTGTGCTTACTAGTTATCCTACGTACACGTTTTCCTTTTGATCTTTGGGGAAAAAGCATTTACTTATTATTATGCATAACAAAAGATGATGTGAAAAGGCTACATAATATTTTTAATAAAAATTATAACATAATAAAGAAAATGTTTGGTTTATGATGACTCATCAGGCCACTTCTGGACCAGAACTTTTACTACATAGGATTGAAAAACACGTCAGCATCGTACACTTCTGCCTTTACCAATGCACTTCCCGCCGTCACCTTCATTCTTGCCCTCATTTTCAGGTACGTTCAATATTCAATAAACCTTTCTTAATTTTCTTACATAATGAACTAAACCCATGTAATTAGTTGTCCTAATTAAGTCTAAATTTCAATGTTAATCAGGCTTGAGACAGTTAACTTTAGAAAGATCCACAGTGTTGCAAAAGTTGTAGGAACGGTAATAACGGTCGGAGGAGCAATGATAATGACGTTATATAAAGGTCCGGCCATCGAGATCGTGAAAGCCGCACATAGCTCCTTCCACGGCGGCTCCAGCAGCACGGCCACCGGTCAACACTGGGTTCTCGGAACCCTAGCCATCATGGGAAGTATCTCCACTTGGGCTGGTTTCTTCATTTTACAGGTAAATTATTAACAAATAACTTATCAAATATTTCTGATTTCTTTCAACACAAAGCCAAAACACAAACTAATCCCTGAAGACCATAGGAACCTCGGTTCTCGATTTCTTTTTTTATCAAATAATTCTGACTTTTTTTAATTTGGAGAATTTCAACCAAAACCCAGACTAATTAATCACTGAAACCAATAAATATTTGGGTTTTTTTTTTCCACTAAAAATGTAAATGTATATAAATATTTCTGATTTCTCATATATAAACTAAACTAATAAAAAAAAATAGATGTAACACCAAATATTTCTAAATGAAAACATTTTTTTGTTTACAGTCGTACACGTTAAAAGTTTATCCAGCGGAACTATCACTAGTGACGTTGATATGTGGAATAGGGACAATCTTAAACGCCATCGTTTCGTTAATAATGGTTCGTGACATGTCCGCCTGGAAAATAGGCATGGATTCCGGCACACTCGCCGCCGTTTACTCCGTAAGTTAATTATCTCTATCAATCAAATTAATAAACACTAATTAATTTGTCGACTAAAACTTATTATATATGTTGATTGTATATTTTTAGGGAGTGGTTTGTTCGGGGATAGCTTATTACATACAAAGCATTGTGATTAAACAACGTGGTCCTGTGTTTACGACGTCGTTTAGTCCTATGTGTATGATCATCACTGCCTTCCTTGGTGCATTAGTTTTGGCTGAGAAAATCCATCTCGGAAGGTAATTAATAAAACTCACATTAATTAAATCATTTATATCTAAAATTAATTTTAAGTGATGATGCTAATGTTTTGAGGGGTATTATTGTAATTTTCAGTATAATCGGGGCGGTTTTCATAGTTCTTGGACTATACAGTGTGGTGTGGGGGAAAAGTAAAGATGAAGCGAATCCTCTAGATGAGAAAATTGTAGCGAAGAACCAAGAGCTTCCGATCACTAACATAGTCAAACCAATGAACGATCATGATGTCTCGGGAGCACCAGCTAATGGTGTGGTTACTCGTACTTGATCCTATTCCCAAAAGAGAAGAAAGATACAAAGACAAAAGATCTCATCTCCATGTATTTGGGGTTGGAAATTTTGATATCTTTCTAGTTGTTTTTGTGTTTTTTTTTTTTTTACATTTTCCTAATCGATCAATGCTTTAACTTTAGTATCTTTTTACATCTGTATGTTTTGCTGTTTCTACTTTCGTGTATTTTGAAATTTACCAGGCAAATGATGAATGAATCATTTGGTAAAATTTGTGTCTAAAACAAACAAAAATAGTTAAAATCGGATAAATCTAAGAATTAAGGATTTAAATTGGATATGTTACAAAATAAATGGGTTTGTTTTTGTTTAGTAATTGTTAGATCTGCCAAGCGGATCAAACCCATCTTGCAGCAATTTCAATTTTTAATAATCGTTCCACAAGACTAACAAACTAAAATAGTGTGTCCGCAATCATCCTGACTGAGTGTAGGAACCTACATGTAATCCACAAATCCACATAAATTATCCACAAATCCATGTACTTTACATAGCCTCGTCCGCAAAACTTACCTTTTACAAAATAAATTTTATAGATCCGCATTCAGCTACATATTGAAAGACCTAATAACTTGTTATAACTAATAATTGTAGTGATTGGTGTCATTTACCACCAAAAATATAGGAATTGGTCACTTGACTTTATTTTCTATCTACTAGCCATGGGAGAAAAAATAGAATTGGTTTATCTGAACCAAACCGAACTGACATTCGGGTAAACTGGTTTGGTTACGATTATAAGGAATTAACCGATCGACAACAGTTTGAAAATGCTTCAGCTAGCAATTCAGTTCGGTTCGGTTCACTAGATAACCAAAATATATAATCTAAATACCTAAGAAGACTACCCTTAACCCTTATTCTTCTAAATTGATCCCAAAACGGCGAAACCTAATCTTCTTCGTTCTCTCCGCCTCCTTCCTTCTCAGTTGGTGTCTCCGCCATTGTGTCTCTGATCTGTTTCTCCGACTTGGTATCTTCCTCGTGACCCATACGTCGTTGTCTCATATTTATCTTTTGTTTCATCTCTGTTTTTAGTTTTATATCTATCTCAGACATCTAACACTTATCTTTGTTGTGTGTTTGAATTTATGTCGAATTAGATGAATTATATATATATATATATA
>VBRH01001448.1:1189-19526 GCA_014578085.1 Cardamine resedifolia
AAGTTTGGATTTAATCTCCTCTGAGGTTCAACGCTAGAGTATGATTCATTTTCAAGATGAATTCTATGAGTGCAAAGACTAGGAGAAATCCCCTTAATGTCATCAAGTGAATATCCAATTGCTTTTATAAACTTTTTCAATTCAGTTAACAATGAATGCAATTCATCAGAGTTCAACTTATCATTTACGATGACAGGATAGGTGAAATTTGGGCCTAGAAAAGCGTACCTTAGCCCACTTGGTAATGGTTTGAGGTCTGCCTTGGGTGCCTTGAGTTTTGACCAGTCGTTAGATTCGGGAATGTTTAACTCGATGTACTGACTCGATGTAGGTGATCGAGTGGACATCGAGTCCAGAAAATTTCTGCGAGTCGAAGCTTGACTCGACGCCGTGATCGAGTCGTCTGACCGAGTCTGTGTCGAACTTCCTTCAACTGTTGCTATGACCTTTGTTTCTGAATCCCCCAGGTCCTTAAACGTGTATGGCTCAGCTACTAGCTTGTATGAGTCTAAACGTTTTTCATAGCAATGGGTATCGTTGTGGAGATACCCATATTCCCCGCTCTTGGTTAAAGCTGTTCGAAGGTGATCTTCCTCTGAGAGTTCTCCTAGTAACTCGTCAGCAAGACGATCCATCTCCTCTATGTAGAAAAGCTGCCCCTCTATTGTTGGCTTCCTCATGATGTCCTTGATGTCGAATTTCATCTTTAAATCCTTTCCTAGATTGAGGTCAATCTTTCCATTTCTGACATCGATCATTGCTCCAGCCGTAGCCAAGAAAGGTCTTCCTAAGATCAAAGGATCTTTGGGTTCTTCATCCATTTCCAGAACTACGAAGTCTGTTGGTACTTCGACATGGCCAATCCTGATAGGCAAATCTTCTAGTAAACCATGGGGTAGCCTGATAGACCTATCAGTTAGGACTAAAGAGATGTTGCAAGGCTTGTATCTGCTAAATCCTAACCTCTTAGCTACGGAAAGTGGCATGAGGCTTACAGAAGCTCCAAGATCACATAGAGAGTTCTTGAAAGTAAGTGGACCCAGAGAACATGGTAGAGTGAAAGAATCAGGGTCACTTAGCTTTTCTTGGATTACGACCCTCTTCTGTATAATAACGCTGCATTCATGGCTCAACACTACTATTCCCTGAAGTTCCTTCTTCCTTTCCAATACTGTATCCTTCAAGAATTTATGATATGGGGGCAGAAGAATGAAAGCATCTACCAGAGGCATCCTGAGTTCCATGTCTTGTATTTGCTTGTCAAAAAGAGCTCGATACTTCTCCGCTAAATCCTTCTTGAATCTTCCTGGAAACGGGAGTGGGGGCTTGTATGAAGGGGGAACGTAGTATTTTTCTTTCTTCTTGGAAACGGCCAATTTTTCAATTTGTGGAGGCTTGACTCGGTCAGTAGACCGAGTCTGTACATCGAGTCCGTCATCATGAGATTTGACTCGATCAGTAGATCGAGTGTGTTCGTCGACTCTGTCATCCTGAGCTTCAGTTTGACAGAAATCCTCCCCATCCTGATCGTTGCTCTCCTTGGTGATTTTGGTATGTTCTTCTCTGATGGGTAGTTCTCTTCCACTTTGTAAGGTAATGGTGTTTTCCTCCCTTGATTGGTGGTCGAAGAAACGCTCCCCAACCTAGTAATCACTGTCCTCAGTGAAAGTATGTGTTGTCCCATTAGGTGTTAGCTCGCTTGTGCAGATCAGATTGATAGCGTGGGCATACTCCTTGGGGTTTTGGATTGATTTCCCCCGGAGTTGGGTAATCTGCAGATTAGAGGATGTTGAAGCACCCTTGTTCTCCAAATGTTGCAACCTGGAATTAATGGTCTCAATTTTTGTGTTGAGAGCATTGTATGAGCAGTCCAAGTGGTTCTTCATCTCTGCTAGCTTCTTTGCATTTTCCATTCTATCCGTTGCTTGCCCTTGTATAATCTGCTGTAGCATAGCCTTCATATCCTGATCTGGTCCGGTGGGGTTTTGCTGGGTTCCAAATCCTGGAGGTGCATTGTTGATAGTTTGTTGCTGTTGGTAACCACCGTGGAACTGTGGCTTAGGAGCATATCCTTGATTTTGGTTGTAGGGAACAAACGGTTTGGTATGGTGCTGTTGTTGCTGTGGTGGGTAGACCTGATCTTGAGGGTTGGCTACGTTGTTGCTTTTGTATGATAGGTTTGGATTAGCCTTGTAGTTGTTGAAGCCTTTGTTGTAACCACCCTGATTCTGAATGTAGTTGATCTCTTCGATCTGGTCATTCTCCCCAGCCTGAATTTGAGCTTGCTTTTCTTCAGATATAAAGTGAATCTGCTTCTGTTGGCTTATGATGAACCGATCAATCTTGTCATTGAGAGCTTTAATTTCTTTGTTTTGCCTTTCATTCGAATCAGAGCTTCCTCGGAAGTTTCTGTCGTAATCCTCCGTGTAGTTCCCATCAGATTGAGCAAGATTCTTAACTAACTCCCAGCCGTCGTCAACGTCTTTGTTGAGGAAATTTTCGTTGCTTGCTGTGTCGAGGAGCATACGGATCTTAGGTAGGGCACCTCTGTAGAGAGTACAGAGAAGACTCTCATTGCTGAAGCCATGATGAGGACACTGAGATGTGTAGCGCTTGAATCTTTCCCAAGCTTCACAGAATGTTGTAGCGTTTTTCTAGGCAAAACCGGATATCTCGTTACGTAGTCGTGCGGTTAAGGCATTGGAGAAGAATTTTGCAAGAAAAGCTTTCTTGCATTGGTCCCAGGTAGTGATGGATCCTTGTTGCAGTGTCTTCCCATTGGTGGGCCTTGTCGCCTAGAGAGAATGGAAACAATCGGAGTTTGAAACCATCTTCACTAACTCTGTTGATTTTCGTGAGGCTGCAGAGCCTATCAAACTCATCCAAGTGGTCCAGTGGGTCTTCCATGGGCATGCCGTGGAACTTGTTGTTCTGAACCATAGATATGAGACCACTGTTGATCTCGAAGTTGTTGTGTTGCACAGGAGGAGCTACGATTCCCTGACGCTGAGTATGAGTACGGGAAGCATCTCCTACTCCAATAAAGCGTTGCCTCCGTGGTTGATACTCTTGTGCAGCCGGGGGTTATTCATACTCTCCCTGGGCACCTTGTTGTTGTGGATGTTCCATGGGTAAGGGTGGTTGTAAATTTTCTCTGTCCCTTTCCCTCTACTCTCGTAGTTCACGGGGTAACCGATTGATGTTGTCCAGATATCACAGGAGATCGTGGTTTCCTTGTGATCGTGTTTGCATATAGGTTGAGACCAAATTTTTATTAACTCGATGTGGGTAACTCGATGAAACTGATCGAGTTGAGTCGGGAACAGACGGATGACTCGAGCTGTAGACCGAGTTAGCTAGATCGAGTTGTATCGGAAACAGACGGATGACTCGAGCTTTGGATCGAGTTGGAGTTGTATCGGAAACAGACGGATGACTCTAGCTTTTGGATTGAGTTGACTAGATCGAGTTTTACCTGAAACACAGGAAATTCAGAAAGTGAGTAACCAAAGTAGATTTAAAACGAACTTAGATCTTAAGAGATCTGAAATCCTAAATGTAATAAACAAACACCCAATCGGCAACGGCGCCAAATTGAAACAAGTATTTTTATTGTTTTTGATGACAACAACAAGTATTTATTCGATTGAGGATAAGGTTCAATTCCTAATGCACTCTAATCATGTCATTGTAGTACAAAAGGTGTCAATCCAAATGGGTGTGATGTAAACAATCAGGATGTGATCAGAAGCACTTAAGTTAAGCCAAATCTAAGCGGTTTTTTGAGACTAACAACCTAAACGGAATGAAATAACATGTAGAACAAAGCTAAATGACGGACTCGGTCAGATTGATTGAGTCAATCAGATCGAGTCAAAGCAAAAACTAGGAAATAACAGAACGAACTCGGTCAGGTTGATCGAGTTAAGCAAGTCGAGTCAACGTAAAACGTCGGAATAAAACAGATAACAATAAAAGAAGAAAGGCCCTGAGAATGGGGTAATCGAACTATGATCCTCCCTAACCTACCTTATACATCTAACAAACTCACTCAATGAGCTAATCCCCAGACAACGAACATCAAATCAAGGTAAATCCACTATCGTGGTAGATACCAATAAACTCAAGCCACTTCCTAATCTTAACACCTATTCAATGAAACAGAGAACAAGTATCAATAAAACATAACTCAAGTAAGCATTAAGAGACAGTTCATTTAAGTCGAAATACACTCTAGTCATCCAATGTCTTGGGCTAGAATGTGTAAATCTCTGGAATTAGTTGGTTCAGGTATTTCATCGAGCACCTTCCGGGTGAGAAATACCTTGAATCTGATTCCAATTAATCAAAGAGAAATAACACTAAGAACACCTAATCCAGAAGAGATTTAATCAGATTTAAACTTAAATGCCTAAGGAGGTCACAAAATCACGTAGTTCTAACCCATCCTCAAGAACCCTAGTTCACTACTCAAGATCCATTAAATGCACAAACCCAGAAAACAAAATAAACAACATACTCATGAGAATCAAGGTGAAATAAGAAGTAACTAACAAAGAACTGAATTCAGAAACTAAAAACAAAAAATAGATTCAGATTACAAAACTATAAATGTTGTAAGAACAAAAAGAACAAGATTCGAAAATTCAGGAAGAATGTCAGAGAATATCCGAATGTGTCAGGCTGCAGGCTGTCAGAGGGTATTTATACGAAACCTCAAAACCCTAGCTCAGAAGAAGACAAGATAGCTGAGGTTTAATAAAGTCAGAGACAGAACTTGGTATGTTTGATCGAGTCGGGTAGATCGAGTTGGTGAAATCTTGTGTCTTGGTGTAGGACTCGGTCTGGCAGGTCGAGTTCACTTGGTCGAGTTGGGAAGTCTTGTTCCTTGGCATCGGACTCGGTCTGGTGACCGAGTAGTGTGATCGAGTTGCGCTCGTCATTAGTTTAAGTGTTGGACTCAGTTTGGAACATCGAGTTGGCTTCATCGAGTTCTTCATGCAATTCTTCCTCACTTCCAGAAAACGTCCAGAAGCATTTATTTGCCCTGAAAACAACCCAATATGCAATATGTATGCAATGCTTATGCAAAAACTCCTAAGTATGCAGAATGAGCAAAATGAACTCTAAATGGTATGAACAAGGGGTGATTTTATGCTAAAATGGATCTAAATACATGCTTAAAATAGGTAAAATATAGAGATATCATAACCTCTTGTCTTTCCTTTGTCCCATAACCGCCCCTACTGCATAGTCACTAGCATTAGTCATCACTTCAAAAGGCAAACTCCAAACCGGTTGTTGCACAATTGGAGCACTTATCAAGGCGCCTTTGATTGTGCGAAACGCCTCTAAACAAGCACTATCAAACTCAAACTTGACTTCTTTACACAGGAGCTGAGTTAGTGGCCTCGCTATCTTGGAAAAATCCTTGATAAATCTCCGGTAGAAACCGGCATGCCCCAGAAAACTCCTTATTCCTTTGACAGAATTAGGCGGTAACAAGCTCATCATAACCTTGATTTTTGCCTTGTCTACTTCAATACCCTTTTCTGAAATCCGATGCCCTAACACAATACCATCTCTGACCATGAAGTGGCACTTCTCCCAGTTCAACACAAGGTGTTTCTCCTTGCAGCGCTGTAGAACCCTGCACAAGTTCGACAAACAGACAGAAAAAGAGCTTACATAGACCGAAAAATTGTCCATGAAAACCTCCATAATGTCTTCGATTAGGTCAGTAAAAATAGATATCATGCAATGCTGGAATGTCGCTGGGGCATTGCATAAGCCAAATGGCATCCTGCGATACGCAAAAGTGCCATAAAGACAAGTGAATGTCGTCTTCTCCTGGTCATCGGGATGGATTGGGATATGAAAGAAACCAGAAAAACCATCTAGAAAACAATAGTAAGGATGGTTAGCCAATCTCTCAAGCATCTGATCAATGAACGGTAAAGGAATTAGAATCCCGAGTTAGGACTAAGACCTTTTTTCGCTTTAGGAGAGGAGGACCCTCCTTAAACTACGATTTACTTGATTCCCAAAGGGGTACGCTAGAAAGCAATGAGAGCATAACTAAGCCAATTTGGATTTGGATTGGTCTCTTAGGTTGTTCCTTCGGTCCTCTTCCTCTTTCTCGAATCAACCGTAGAGCTAGGATTGGAAAGCTTGGGGGTCTCTGCGAGTAGCAGCATTTAGTTTCCAATAATCTATACACATCCTACGGCATGTAACAATCCTAGTTGGAATCAACTAATTTTTGTCATTTCAACTACAGTTATGCCACCTTTCTTGGGTACTACGTGGACAGGACTAACCCAATTGCTATCAGAAATCGCATAGATTACACCAGCCTCTAGAAGTTTCATTATCTCTTTCTTGACAACATATTTTAGATTCAGGTTTAACCTCCTCTGATGTTCGACATAAGTCATTGATTCATCCTCTAGATGTATCCTATGCATGCAAAGATCATGAGAAATTCCAGTGATATCATCTAACGAGTAGCCTATAGTCTTTCTATATTTTCTCAACTCACACAAATCAGAGTTCACAATCACAGGATATGTGGAGTTACGACCCAGAAACACATACCTTAGCCTAGCAAGAAGGGTTTTGAGTTCGAATTTCTGAGCTTTCAGCTCGCTCCAAGGATCGTCGGTCAGCTTTTTCGGAGCAGGTGCTCCCTTCAGAGCGGGTGCTCCCTTCAGAGTAGTCGCTTCGTCAGAAGCTCCTGAAATAGACTTTTCTTCCACTTCTAGGTTCATGTACGCCACCATCTTCTCCACTTGCTGACTTGAATCCAACATCTTGGCAAAACCAGCTATATCCTTGCTCAAAAAACCATGCTCTCCTTCAGCTTGAGTCAGCTTGAATTTCCTCAGCCACTTGATCCGAGATTTCCATGGCATTTTCTACAGTAAAAGTCTGCCCATCCAGCATGGGTTTCTTGAACATCCTGTTCATCACGAACTTCATAGTGATATCTCCTAGGCGAAGATCAATTGTGTCATCCCTCACGTCGATAATCGCACCAGCTGTGCGTAGGAATGGCTGCCCCAAAATCAAAAGATCTTTTGGTTCCTCATCAAGTTTCAGAACCACAAAATCAGCTGGTATGAAGGTATTACCAATTTTGACATACAAATCTTATAGAGTACCAACGGGAAGCTTTACGGATCTTTCGACGAAAATTAATGAGATTTTAGTCGACTTGAATTTGGTGAATCCCAACCTCTTTGCCACTGAGTATGGCATCAGATTCACGCTTGAACCAAAATCACACAACGAACCAGCAAAATTTTCTTCTCCTATTTGCACCGAGAGGACAAACTTCCCTGGGTCATCGAGCTTCTTAATCATCTTGTTTTGTAGTACATCACTACAGTATTTTGAGACCATCATCACATTCTTCTCGGTGGAAACCTTCCCAATAATCAGCCCTTTCACATACTTCTTCATAGCCGAAATCATCTGAATTGCATCTACCAATGGAAGTCTAATACTCAAATCTTGTAACATCTCCTTGCACTTCGCTTCTTCCAAATCTTTTTGAGACTTCCTTGGAGGAACTGGATAAGGAACCGGAGGTGTATAGATTCGAGAACGTACCCTTTCTGCAGGTGTATCAGGCTGTGGCTCATCAGATTTGGGTTAAGTTCGTCATCTGTTTGAGTTTCGTTGGGAGCGGGTGCTCCGCATGGCTGAGCAGGTGTTCTGGTCTGAGCGGGTGTAGGGAGCGGGTGCTCAGCGACGGGACCTGTTTTATTGTTCGCCTTTTCTGCAGGTTGCAGAATTCTTCCACTACTCAGCTCCACTGCATTGACAAATTCCATCCTTGGATTCGTCTCTGGTCTTCCAGGTAGTACTCCTTGTGGCCTCTTGATTGCTTCCGCGTTTTGTGCAATTTGAGTGTCAACCTTATTTCAAGTGAGTGCAAATGGCTTCGTACTTGCTGTTTAAATCCGAGTACATGTTGTCAACCTTCAGGTTGATTTCATTGGCCGACTTCTGCTGGTTGATCATGAGCTGTTGCATCATGTTCTTCAGTTCATCTTGAGAGTTATTTCCAGAACTTGCAGAAGCTTGGAAGTTCGTGAATTGTTGTTCTTGTTGATTCCCTCCTTGGAATCGGTTCTGAGCTTGATAAGGTACAAATTGCTTCCCTTGAAAGCCTTGAGAGAAGTTTTTCTGAAAATTGAGATTCGAAGGTTGTTGGTTCTGATTTCCAGATTGCTGCGGATACATTTGTGCTTCTATAAGACAGATTAGGATGATTCCTATAGTTCTGGTTGAAGCTACGGTTCTGCACAAATCCCTGTCCATTTACATAGCTGACTTCTTACTGATCGTCTTCCTCTTCTTCGCCAATCTCTTGAGAAAGAGGTTCTCCATTCTCATCAAATAAATGGATTATCCGTTGGTTTCCCATAAGCAAAAGGTTAACCTTAGCCGTTAGCTCATCAATCTTCTGAATATCCATACCTCCGGTTTTCTTGCTTTTGTCGTATTCCTGAGACTTGCTACTGGAACTTGCAGCTAAATTCTCAATCAACGCGTAAGCACCTTCCCTGGTCTTGGTCATAAAGTCGCCATTGCTTGCAGTATTCAACGCGTTCCGATAATCCTAGTCCACACCACCATAAAAAATTCCCAGCAAGTTTTCATCCGTGAATTCGTGGTGAGGGCACTCTCTACGGTACTCCTTGAATCACTCCCATGCCTCACAGAAAGGCTCTCCGGAATGCTGCTGGAACGATGAGATTTTATTCCTTAGTGCAGCAGTCTTTGTATTAGTGTAGAAATTATCCAGAAAAGCTAATCTGCACTGGGTCCAATTCGTGATAAAACCAGGAGGTAGGGACTTAAGCCAACGTGATGCTTTATCCGCAAGGGAGAATGGAAATAGCTTGCACCTCAGAAAATCTGGGCTCACTCCATTAGACCAGGTGGTAGATCATATTTCTTCAAAATTTCAATGTGATCCATAGGAATTTCTGCTAGAAGCCCATGGAATAAATGCTGTTTCATAAGCGATATCATCTGAGGCTTGATCTCAAAGTCTTGCCTCTCAACAGCAGAAGGAACAATCGCGGCTCTGTTCCTGTAGAATGCGTGTGGATGATCCGTGTCTCCGTTTGCACGCTGCTGTTCACATTGCTGTTCTTGCCGTCGTTGCTGCTGTTGCATCTGTGCCATCTGTTGTTGCAGCCTTTTGAGTTCAGCAGCCAGATTCTAATTGCCTTGGTCGCCCATAGTGACGGAATTAGGCCTTTGTTTTCGGTTTGCTCGTTTTAAATTTCGCAGTTCTTCGTTGCTTAATGTGAGTAGACGTCCTGAACTATTACTCCTTGTAACTCTTGTGGTCATACACCTGAAACACAAGTAGAAAAAGAAATAGAACAAGTCAGTAACTTAGACTAAAATTCAGTCCAAAAATTAGAGGTATCGAATTGGTCCCCGTCGCAACGGCGCCAAATTGATAAAAGGGTTTTTGCGTGGGGTAAAAAGTTTATTTTTAAACGCGAATAAACACGCAGTAGTAGTGAAGATTCGATCCAGAGGACCAGCAATACGCTCTAATTCCGTGAGACAAAATAGTAGCTAAGCGATTCAAAGAATTGTGGTTTCGTAAACAACATGCAAATTAAATAAAAATGGTTTAAAAACAATAAGATAAAAACACTAGGTCAAGGGCAATTTCGCAGGAATCAAATCATCTAGAACCGAACAATTATTCAGGAAACAATTTAGCACCAATCTAGAACTCAAACATAAAAATAAGACTGACCCACTATCGTGGCGTCAACAACTTATCTAGCAACCTAGCATCCTAAACTGTCGTTTGAACTTAAAATCGCAGACAAGCATTAACGGACTGGTTCCATATGTTCACGATTTTCCTTAGCATCAACTGTCGTTGGCTAAGGGCAAATCGCCCACCTATGTTTGTTCTAGCAACCTATTACACTTTTGATGAATAGATTTAACCTAAAATCAAAGACTAAGTGATCAGATAGTCTAGGCAATAAGATCAACTATAGGCGAAGACATCGATTGATAAATCCTATCTATGCTCAGTTCATTGAATTAATGAATCCCTTTTGAAAACCCTCAACCTAACTAATGAACTACTTAGCCATAGAATAGAAAAACGCAGCAAAAAGAATCTAAAATATTCATGAAATAAATCGGTAAAAATAGAGAGAGTTTAGAGTTCTTCTCAAGGTGATGTAGAGATATCTTTTCTCCAAATCTTACAAGTGCAAAAGCTCTAAAAATTCTCTCTGTGTTCTTAGCAAAATGTGAAAGAAAAAAAATAGAAAGAAAAGTGATAGATCTAGGTCAGCCGGCGGCTGCTGAAAGATTAGAGCCTTATTCCCGAAAAATAGGAAGGTTAAGATCTTCCTTATTTGGCTCCACCAGTTCGTCGTGAGCGGGCGCTCAGGGGCTAAGCAGGTGCTCAGCTCCTAAATTCTGGTTTTATTCAGTTTCAGCTAAGTTTCCTCCATAAGCTCCAATCTTCATCCTTAGCCGTCTTTAGGCCTGCAATGACTCAAAACAAAACTAAAAGACTCGATAAAGACTTGAAAAAAACTTGAAAGTAATTGTTAGAATGCGTAAAAAATGCAACACATCAGAACACATCCTCGAACTCTTGAACAACCTCAATGTCCAATAACGCTGCCTCCTCAACCCCACCTGACATCGATATAGTTACCAAGTATGCCTCGCATCCCTGCTCAATCAGCCGCTCGGCCTGAATAGCCGTAACCACTATGCTTCTGGAAACCGGTCGCACTCCCTAGTAAACCAACTTCTTGCATGTCCGCTCGAAAATGACTCGGCCTCTATGAAAATCGAGATGAGCCTTGAACTTTCCCAGCAGCCTGGACTGCCACACCGGAAACACCGATACCCTGCACCCACAGCCTTGGAAGTGTCCTCCCACTCCTCTTCTGCCCCTACTCACTGCCGGACTTGCCCCCCTTGCTCGGAGCAGAACTTTGAGGCTTTCTCGGAACCCCAGAACTCACAACGTGCGATCTGGACTCCTGCCTCATGCCCAACTCGATCAAGGCGGCCCGCTCAACTAACTCCACTACCGTGTCATAGCCTCGAACGATGATGCGGTTCTTCAGATCTAACCGCATACCTCGTAAGAACCTATGAACCTGAGTCTTTTCATCGTCAAGACCCCTGCCAGCATACCGCTTGAGCCGATTAAACTAGGTCTCACACTTCCAGATAGACTTGCTCCCTTGTGACAAGTCCAAGAACTCGCCCTCTAGCCGTCCAAAGCCTCCTGCGGAAAAAATACTTGAGGTCAAACTCCTCATGGAACTCACCCCAAGTCAACTCCGTGCCAACACACTCTCCCACCATATGTGAGCATCACCATCTAGTCAATGAACCGCCAAATCTACCCGATACTCCTCGGGGCATTTGACAGAATGGAAATTCCGCTCTAGCCTGGACCTCCACTCATCCGCGTCAACCGGCTTGGCACCTCCGACAGAGTACCTGGTGCCTAACCGCTGTATGTGCTCTATCACCATGAGATAGGATGGGGTAACAGCCTCAACTACAACCTCTGGAACTCCTGGAATTTCTCCCCTGGCAAGACCTGAGCCCCCTGTGGCGCCACCAGAACAGGAGCCGGTACCGTAGTCGGTAACCACTCCAATAGCTGCGCCAGAAGCCCCAGCGCCGCCCCCATCGGGTTCTGATATGCTCCTGGCTGGGGTATAGCACCACCACCAGCCATGCCAGCGTGAACACCCCCAATAGGATGCTCCACTCCCACCTGCTCCATTGTGACACTCTGCGTCACACTCTCCCCAGAGGACTCTGCTACCACTCCAGCTCTGCCCGCTCAACCTCCACGACTGGCTCGGCCACCACGACCCCGAACTCTACCAGGATTCACCATTTGGAAAAACCACGCGGTTATTAAATTACCATTAAAAATAATAACCAAACACAACAAGGAAGTCTTACCGCGAAAACTTTATCGGCCGGAAGATGACATACCCAAACACCCCAAACAATAACAACAAAGCAACGTAGCAAGATATCTAGAAGCCCTAGAATCAACTCCACTCTGATACCAAATTGAAACGCCCCGACCCATTTTTTTTATTTTTTTTATTTTCTTCAACATCAACAATACTAATAATATTCCCATAAATATTATCAACTCCCAGCAGACGAAAACAATTAAACAACTCAGCGATAACGATTTATTATAAACCAATAAATTTGAAATCAACTAACAACCTAATAGTTTAAGAAAGCAACCAAGCAACAACAGCAATAAATAAATAAATAAAACACCCTCCCGGTATGTCATCTTGAACCGTCACCGCAGTTCCACGAGCGCAAACTTACTAGAGGTATCTGGTTCAATACTCTAGTAAAATATTTTCACCATTTTTCACTAATTTTAAATTCGTCACAAAAAATACCCACTAATTTGTGACCACCTTTGAAAAATCCATATTAATAGATGTAAAGTTACAAATAAGTCACAAATTACCGACATATATGTGACGTAGTTGCAACTAACACCTGAGATTAAGACGGTTTTGCAACCTTTTAGCGACCTGCATGATTTTATTTAGATATTTACCAATAAAAAATTGTGAATATGTTAAGTTTCAAGGTTTCTACATTGATTTGAACAACTATAGATAATGAATCCTTTTGTTATACCAAAAAAACTATAATTTTCTATGGTCTACAAAAATTTTCTTAACATTACATAAGTGTTATATGTATTGGTAACTAATGGTTTTGAAATTTCTTAATTTCCTTTACATTTCTTGTTTTTACTCATTAAAACTAATTGATCGTGTTTATTATTGTAATTTGAGTGATTGTAGCATTATAAATAGATTTAGTTTGACTCTTCAGCTTTAAAATTCATATGAACATGGTTGTGACTCATCAAAACACGTCACGAAGAGTAACACTTTGTGACTAAATTGACGAAAAATTACAAATAAGTCACAAATTCCTTTCTTCTCTATCTTTTCTTTGTCTCCTTTGACTGCCACAAGAAGTGTTACTATAGTACTCTTCAGCCACAACATCTCTTTGCCTTCTCGGTAAGTCTCTCGGCAAGCCTCTCACTTCTCTAACTCGTTCTCCAATATTTCCAATCATGTTTCTCTCTTGCTCAACTCTCTACCGTTCTCAAGTAACACGAATAAATTCAGGAATAAACTCTTCATGGAAAGAAATTATCTTGGTATTCATTATATGTTCCATGTTTGTCGTAATGGCCTCAATGAGAAGCTTGTTGCGGTTGTTGCTTGTTTCTTCATCATGATCAGACATCTTGGCCTGCAAAACAACACACCACTAACCCAATAACAATTTCCTTTGTAGAGAATTGATCACGCACACTAGAACACAAGTGACCGTTGGTATTTGTAAAACAACCGCACCCAATTTTTTTTTTTTTTACAAATAATAATATTCCCATAAATAATTTTATCAAATAAAAATCATAGAAAAATCCAATAAAAATAATTAAAGTCCAACAAAAAAAAATCAATTCCATATATTAATTCGCGGTTCAAAATTAAATCAGACTAAACCGTAATTAACCAACTTAAACCACTAGATTTTTAACCAAAATCATAAACTAATAAATAAAATCACCCAATAACCGACAAGACTAGATCACCCTTGTTTCCTCGCCCTGATCCCATGGTCAATCTTTTTCTTTTTTTGCATCAATAAAGAGGAGAAGCATAAGTATTTCGATAAATAGTTAGTGAGACAATCCTCCCATTACATGCTTTACACACAAACAATTATAAATATTTACTATAATTTAACACAAAAATACCAAATAAACCAACCATCTCATGAAACACTCGATCTAGACCCTCTAGAGATCGCAAACGGCCTATAATCATGAAATCACATCAAATATAAAAATTATTCTGATAAGCCTATGGTTCTGCACTCACCTGGATCACGCACGGAAAAATTCCCGATAAAAAACTGCAATTTCCCGAAACCTCGCGGGATGAATAGAACCTAAAATCCCCGAACGCAACCTAGGAAAATAATTAAAAATAGAAAAGTCAACTATCTAAAAAAAACAGTAACACTAACCGACAAAATAAACACTACACGACAACTCCTCCTCTCTTCCTCTTCTTCTTCTTCTCGCGCCACTCCTTCTTCTTTCTTCTTCTCGCCAACCTCTCTGTGATTTTCTTCCGGCTGCTGTCACACCACCACCAATAGAGGAAGTTCACCTCGCGGAATTCTCGGTCACGCACCCCTCCTCGGGCCACCGTCCCGGTCATCTTCCCATCATGACCTCACGTTGTTGATCCCGAGAACTTACCGAGACGAAGATGTTCTGGCTTCACTCGCACGGCAACTCCGGCGCCTAGCACCACCGCACAAACTCCCTCACACGATCTCCTTCTCTCTCTCGATTCCTTGGCCGTGAGCTCTCCCTGGCAACGGCGCCTCCTTTGATCACTTGCTCACGATCACTCCAACTCTGCTGAGGGTTTGTGCGACGATATCAAGACTCGTGAGAGGTGAGGCGTGGAGATAAAGGAGAGAAAAAGTTTAGGATTTTAACCCATCTTTTGTGAAATTATGCTTAAGCCCTCTAATTCTCTGGATTTTCTACATCAGCCCCACAACTTTTTGATTCTCACTTAAACACCCCTAAACTCTATTTAATCAATAAGTCTGAAACCCGTTATTTAAACTCAAATAACCAAAGACTAAAATAAACTTCCCGTTTCTTGGAACACGGGTGTTACAATTCTCCCCCACTAACATAGATTCGTCCTCGAATCTAACGCTTCCGCTCCTTCTGCCCGGATTCGACTAAAACTAATCCCACACTATGGCCACCTTTGACCTCTCCAGTTCCCACCACCGGCTTTAGATCAATTCTTATGGGCTTTAGTGGTTTGTATTCAGTCGTCGGCTCAAGACTCTGATCATAATCATTTGCTCATAACTCACATTCATACCTCTCCACTCTAAGACACAAAGTCTTATGAGTTCTGGGTATCCATACCACTCCACTCTCAGGCCACAAAGTCCTTTCGAGCTCTCGGTATCCAACTCATGCCACTCCACTCTAGGCAATATAACCTTATGAGTTCTCGGTAATCACATACCACTCCACTATGGGTTATACACCTTACAAGTTCTCGGCACATGCCACTCCACTCTAGGCAATATAACCTTACGATTTCTCGGTAATCACATACCACTCTACACTGGGCTATACACCTTACGAGTTCTCGGCATCAAACTCATACCACTCCACTCTAGCCAGTATAACCTTACGGGTTTGCGGTATCATGTACCCCTCCACCCTGGGCTATCTACCTTACAAGTTCTAGGTATCAGAGGAACTATCCATCCTCCCTAGAGTTATAATGGACCAGTCCGTTCTTTGAGCAATCATGACCCTCAATACGTCTATAAGTACTCCCGACTGAGCTACCTCCCATGATCCGCATACGACCTTGCAAGGTAATACCGGCATCACTCGTATTCCACCCCGGGAATATCAACCTTTCATAACCCATACCCAAGTTATCTCACCGCATACCCAATCACTCAGGGTACTCACATAATCTCTTCCCAATTATCATTCAAGGTTTTTAACTCCCCATAAAAACTCTTTTCAGAACCTCATGTTCACTTAAATCTCTTGACAATACGAGCCATCAACAATAAGAACTATCCATTTTATTAAAAATCATAATGTATTAATCGTCTACAACACCAAAACGAAATACATAATGATCAACATAACATAAATGATAAACTCAAAACTGGAAACCAACGATGAAAACTCAAGCCTTAGATTGCTTCTCTAACCACTTCTTGAACTTTGCTTTCATCCTTGCCTCTGGTTCCCAAGTTTGCTCCTCAACCCCATCACAATCCCACAATACCCTGATAATCAGAACTTTCTTCCTACGATTCTGCTTGACTCTCTTCTCGAGAATCCTCACCGCTCTTGCCTCTACAGTCATATTAGGCTGAAGATCTGATAGAATCTTAGCCACAACCGCATCATCCTTATGCAAACACTTCTTCAGCATCGACAGATGGAAGACCTTATGAAATGCTCGCATAATCTCGGGTAACTCTAACTGATACGCAACCAGTCCAACCCGCTCAACAATCCTGAGAGGACTCATATACGTCGGACTCAACTTAGTCTCTGTAATGGACATGTTATGACCCCGCAACTTAGCCATCTTGAGATACACCATATCTCCCACCTCAAACTCGAGGTCTTTCCTCCTCTTATCGGCATAACTCTTTTACCGATCATGCGCTTCTTTCATGTTTAGCTTCAAAACCCGGATCTTCTCCGTAGTTTCCTGAACAAAATCTGCACCAAACTTGCTTCTCTCCCCCACTTGAGTCCAGCATAATGGTGTACGACATGGTCTCCCAAACAACGCCTCATATGGATCCATCCCAATACTCACCTGGTAGCTATTATTATATGTAAACTCTACCAAGTTCAAGTAATCCATCCCTTGACCACCCTAGTCAAGCACACACATCCTCATCAAATCGTCGAGAGTCTGAATGGTTCTCTCGAATTACCCATCGATCTGAGGGTGACCATACTCATGTGTACCTTGGTGCCCATCTCAGCCTGTAAAGCCTTCCAAAACACCGAGGTGAACTTGGAATCACGGTCTGACACTATACTCACGGGCACCCCATCAAGCCACACAATCTCATTGACATACTTCTTAGCCAAAATCGCCGCTCCATCGATCTTCTTAATGGCCAGAAAATGAGGCGACTTGGTCAAACGATCAACAATGACCCAAATAGCATCTTAGGTCCGAGAAACCGACCACAAAATCCATCGTAATCATATCCCACTTTCACTCTGAAATGGGTAAACTCTGTAATAACCCACTCGGAACCTAATACTCATCCTTCACTAATTGGCACACATTGCAAGTCGCGACCCAGTTAGCCACATCTTATTTCATCCCGACCCAATGATAATACCTCTTTATGTCCGGGTACATCTTGGTCGCCCCTGGATAAATTGAAAACATGCTCGCATGAGCCTCACTCAGGATCTCACGTCTCAGTTACTCATCCTTGGGTACACATACCCACCCATGCACCCGAATACTCCCATTCGTAGAGACATGATATTCTGATTCCACATCACTGGATGCCTTAACCAGACCCTCATCTTTTTCCTGAGCCAACCGAACCCTGTTCAAAAGATCCGCCTGATTTGTTGCGTCCAATCGCAACGGCTCTTGAGATGTAGCACACAATCTCAATGTGCTAACCTTGCTCACCAAGGACTCCATGTCCCACTTACTAGTCGAAGCTACCCGCTTGCGACTCAACGTATTCGTAACCCAATTTGCCTTCCAGGGATGGCAAGCTATATGCAGATCATAATCTGCCACTAACTCCATCCAACGCCTCTGCCTCAAATTCAACTCTGGCTGCGTAAAAATGTACTTCAGGCTCTTATAATCTATAAATACATGCACCTTTCCGCCATAAAGATAAAATCTTTAAATCTTCAAGGTAAAAACTACTGCAGTCTCTCAAGATCATGGGTAGGATAATTACTCTCGTGCTTCCTCTACTGACGCAAAGCATAAGCAATAACCTTCCCCTGCTGCATCAACACACAACCGAGACCCAATCTTGAAGCGTCTGTGTACACCATAAAAGGCTCACTCGGCTCTGGTAAGCCCAAAACTGGTGTACTCGTCAACATCCGTCTTCAGATTCGTGAAACTCTCCTCACACTCTAAAGACCACACAAACGGAATATCTTTTCCCATTAGCTTTTTCATAGACTGAGCTATACTCGTAAACCCGTTGACGAATCTTCGATAATACAATTGAGGTCTGTTCTCAGGGGGAAGGTATTGGGTCCTAGGATATGTTTAGGATTGTTGGGGGTCATTACGACGGTGGGATCTCCATAGTTTTGATGATCAACGTCTAGGGATTAGCTCTTTTGAGTAAGTATGTAGACATCTACTGTAGACTAAGGAGGATGGCATATCGATTACCCCAGTCTCAGGACCTTACTACCCCATATAGTTTCGAGTTATTTTCTGCATTTTCGTCTGACCACTCGGCCAAATCTGACCGAGTGCTTTAATGTTTTTTTCTGTTTTGCATTTTATTTCACATATTGTTTTCTGTTATTTTCTACGTTTTAGCACAAACTCGATCAGACTACTCGATCAATCTTACCGAGTCCATTGCTTATTATTTTTCACCGTGGCTCGATCAGTCCACTCGGACAGATTGACCGAGT
>VBRH01001449.1:0-18202 GCA_014578085.1 Cardamine resedifolia
ATCATAATTTGTTTCCCCATGTAGATACCAAAATTTATACCCCGGCATAAACCCATTCACATACAAGTGATTCCAAACAAACTCAATCTTCACATTACGTGAATTCCGGCAATTTAAACATGGACATTTTAACTTACGATTTTGTCTAGCGACCGGTTGATTTCCTGCCAATTCCATGAACTCGCAAATACCTCGTGCATATTCTTCTCTCATTAAATTCGATTCCGGATCCATCATCGGTTCGTCCATCCATGATCAAAAATTTTTAGAAGAAGATATATATTTTCCGATTTTATTGAGTTTAAGTTTTGTAATGAGTTATAAATGAATGTGGAAGTGTGGACACATATATATAAACTCGTCTCCCGTCGGAAATCCATCCCAAAACTCTAATTTCCAAACGGCTATAAAATGGCTATAATAACATACATAATTTCCGACGGAAAATGAAATACCCGTCGGAAATCTATCAGAAATAGTAAATAATCAAACGGCTATATAACGTCTATGTCGACGTAAATATGTTCTGACGGAATTCCGACGGGTTTCCGACGGAAAGCTAAATACCCATCGGAAATCCGTCAGAAATTTCCATCGGCCTTCAACCCGTCGGAAATTTCCAACGGATTTCTGACGGACTTAGTTTTTGTCGGAAACCCGTCGGATTTTAGTCAGAAATTATCGACGGAAACTACACCCGTCGGAAATTATGTCCTTTTTCGCCCAGCTTTCTTATAGTGTGAAACACATTTAGAAAAAGAAATAGAACAAGTTAGTAACTTAGACTAAAATTCAGTCCAAAAATTAGAGGTATCGAATTGGTCCCCGACAACGGCGCCAAATTGGTAAAAGGATTTTTGCGTGCGGTAAAAGGTTTATTTTAAGATGCATAAACATGCAATAGTAGTGAATATTCAATCCAGAGGACCAGCAATACTCTCTAATTCCTTGAGACAAAATATTAACTAAGCAATTCAAAGGGGTTTGTGATTTCGTAAGTAACAAGCGAAGCAAATAAAATCGGTTTAAAAACAGTAAATAAAATCGCAGACAAACATTATCGATCTGGTTCAATATGTTCACAATTTAACTTAGCATCAACTGTCGTTGGCTAAGGACAAATCGCCCACCTATGCCTTTTCTAGCAACCTATTACGCTTTAGATGAACAGATTTAACCTAAAATCAAAGACTAAGTGATCAGATTAGTCTAGGCAATAAGATCAACTATAGGCGAAGACATCAATTGATAAATCCTATCTATGTTCAGTTCATTGAATCATTGAATCCCCTTGGAAACCCCTTAACCTAACTAAAGAACTACTCAGCCATAGAACAGAAAAACGCATCAAAAGAATCTGAAATATTCATGATTTAAATAGGTAAAACAAAGAGAGTTTAGAGTTCTTCTCAAGGTGATGTACCTTTCTCCAAATCTTACAAGTGCCAAAACTCTAAAAATTCTCTCTAAAACGTCCCTGTGTTCTAAGCAAAGCAGAGTGTCTAAAAAAATTTATAAAAAACTAGATAGATCTAGGTCTCAGGCGGCTGCTGAAAGATTAGGGCTTTCTTTCTGAAAAATAGGGAAGTTGAGATTTTCCTTATTTGCTCCATCAGTTCATCGTGAGCGGGCGCTCAGGGGGCTGAGCGGGTGCTCAGCTCGTAAATTCTGACTTTTCTTCAATTTTCGCTAAGTTTCCTCCATAAGCTCCAATCTTCATCCTTAGCCATCTTTAGACCTGTAATGACTCAAAACAAAACTAAAAGACTCGGTAAAGACTCAAAAAAGACTTGAAAACAAATGTTAGAATGCGCCAAAAACGCAACACATCAGCTTTTTAAAAATAGAAGACATTGGCTGGTATCTTCTAGAAGATATGATCAAGGACCTTAGGGTTTTAGTGACTTGTGACAACAGCCTCAAGCCAAGGAAAAATCCCTAAGTCCCTTGATGCACCAAAACGTCATCGCCACATTAAAAACCCTCTTCCGGTAAACCCAATGGGAGAAACATGAAAAAGGGAAAAGAGTGCGTGTGTTTTGATGACTTGTTAGTGTCTTCATTCGTAGGAAGTAATGAAGAAATTCTTGACTTGTCACAAAAGTTGGTCCAAGCCAGAGAGTCATTGGCGGCATGCATGGAGCGGTGATCGGCTCCGTAAGCGGTGAGTGCGCCGTGTGGCTCGATGAATGTACGATGAGTGGTTAGGAGTTCTTGGACCAAGTGGGTTTAGCCCCTCCAAAGTACTCTTACTTGTTTGTGTGAAACCTTCCCGGGTGCTAAAGTGGGAACCATGAGTGTTAAGGGCAAGGGCGGTTCAGCGGGAGCGGTACCATTGGTGGCAATGGTCGAATCTACCCCCGGGTTTCTATCATCCCCTCCCTCTTGTGAATGTTTTGTCCTCAAAACTGGATCATTACCTACATCAAAAGGGATCAAGTTGGTAACATTGAAGGTAGAAGAAATTTGGTACTCACCGGGTAATGCTAGTTTGTAGGCATTGTCGTTGATTTTCTCAGTGACTTGTAACGGGCCGTCGCCTCTTGGGGATAACTTGTCCTTCCTGTTCTTGGAGAACCTTTCTGGTCTAAAATGAAGCCAAACCCAATCACCAGGCTAAAATACCATGGGTCTCCGGTGTCTATTCGCCAGCTTGGCATATTGTTCGGTACGCCTCTCGATGTTGGTGCATACCGTCTCATGTAGCTTCTTGACAAATGCAGCCTTATCTTCGCCTTGCAAGCTCTCTTATTTCCCTAGGGGTAAAGGCAGTAAGTCCAGCGAGGTTAATGGGTTGAACCCATAAACTACTTCGAACAGGGACGCCTTGGTTGTCGAGTGAGATGCGGGGTTGTAAGCAAACTCAATGTATGGGAGACACTAAAGCCAAGTGGTGGCAATATTCTCGAGAGATATCCTTAGGAGGGAGCCTAAGGTACGGTTGACTACCTCCGTTTAGCCATCGATCTGAGGGTGGCATGAGGTGGAATAGAGGAGTTAGTGCCGAGACGCCGCTAAAGGACTTTCCAAAAGTGGGCTAGGAACCGGGGCTCTCGATCTAACACAATACTTCGGGGTATTCCATGTAGCCTCACGATCTCTTTGAAGAAGAGATCCACGGTTTGAGAGGCGTCGTGATGCTTAGTCCTTTCGGTCGATGGTTAGTAACCTGACAACGAAGTCCATGGAAAGGTCGACCCATGGAACTGTAGGAATGGGGAACAGCATGTAAAGACCGTAAGGCTGGGCCTGTCACTTGGCTCTTTTGCAAGTGAGGCAATGCGCACAAAACCTTTCAACCATTCTCTTCATCCTCGGCCAATAGAAGTGTCCTTGGAGTATGGCCAAGGTTTTCTCCATGGAAAAGTGACCCATTAGTCCTCCTCCGTGTGCTTCTTGGAGCAATAATTCCCAAATCAAACTTTAGGGAATGCATAACCGGCATCCTTTGAAGAGAAATCCCTCGTGTAGATAAAACTTTTGGAACGCCCCTTTACCATGCTCACGGTAACTCTCCCCAATTCCGGGTCATCTTGGTACAATGTCTTGATACTCTCAAATCCCAACATCTTAGCCTCCTAGGTGCTTATAAGGGCGTACCTCCGGGATAAGGCGTCAGCTACCACGTTATCCTTCAATTTCTTGTACTTAATCACGTATGGTAAAGTCTCAATAAATTCCAACCATTTAGCGTGTCGTCTCTAGAGATTAGTTTAACCTCGGAGGTCTTTTAGCGTCTCGTGATTGGTATGGATCACGTATTCCTTGGCAAGGAGATAGTGTTGCCAAGTCTCCATAGCTCTTACGAGTGCATAAAGCTCCTTGTCGTAGGTTGGGTAGTTAAGGGCGGCACCACTTAACTTTTCACTAAAGTAAGCTACCGGTCATCCTCCTTGGGTAAGGACAGCTCCTATACCCACTTCGGATGCGTCGAATTCTACCTCGAACGTCTTGGAAAAGTCCAGTAATGTAAGGAGAGGGGCATTGGTGAGCCAGCGTTTAAGTTCTTCGAATGCCTTGTCTTGTGCTTCACCCCACTGGAACCCTTCGTTCTTCTTGATGACCGCGGTAAGTGGTCCGGCTACTGTGCTAAAGTCCCTCACAAAATGTCGGTAGAAACTTGCTAACCCATGGAAACTCCTCACTTGGCTAACGCTCGTCGGTGTAGGCCATTCTTCAATGGCACGCATCTTTTCGGCATCCACTTTCAATCCTTGGGCACTTACTACAAAACCTAAGAAGACAAGTTCATTAGCACGAAAAACACACATCATTAAGTTGGCATAGAGGCTTTCTTCCCCAAGTGTGGTCAAGACCCTTTCAAGGTGGCCTAAGTGATCATGCAAGCTACATCTATAGATAAGTATGTCATCAAAATAAACAACCATAAACTTGTTAATGAACGGTCTAAGAACATGATTCATTAAGCGCATGAAGTTGGAGGGAGCATTAGAGAGGTCGAATGGCATAACCAACCACTCGTACAAGCCTTTCTTGGTTTTGAATGCGGTCTTCCATTCGTCACCCTCCTTCATTCAGACTTGGTGGTACCCACTTTTGAGGTCAATCTTCGAGAAAATCAACGAACCGCTAAGTTCATCGAGCATGTCGTCAAGCCGCGGTATCGGGTGCCGGTACTTACGCCACCCGGCAGTTGATGCACATACGCCACGCTCTGTCTTTCTTCAGCACGAGCAACACCAGTATGGCACATGGGCTTAGGCTCTCCCGAACATTTCCTTGTCGCATCAATTCGCCGACTTATAGCTCGAGTTCTTTGAATTCTTCCGGATTGACGCGGTAAGCGGGATGGTTTGCTAGGTTGGCACCATGTACAACATCGATTTGATGTTCAATTCCACGGAGTGGTGGTAGACCGATCGGCAATTCCTCGGGGAAAACATCCGTGTATCGCTCGATGATCGATGCGATATCTCGTGGGACTTCTTCGATGGCGGTACCTACACTCAAAACCTCTTTGTAAACCATTAGCACAACATTACAAGTATTATCAAAGAGAGAATTCCTAACATTGCTAAAATTGATAAGGAAATTAGATTTAGCATTGGATCCCTTAGATAATTTAGCTTGTACTTCACCAACTTGTAAAGGGGTAAGAGGCGCAAAGCTAATCTTTTTATCCGAATGGACAAAAGTATAGTGGTTAGTCTAGCCATTATGCATTGCGTTCTTAACAAACTGCTAAGGACACCCCAATAGGAGATGGCTAGCTTGAATCGGAACAACATCCCACAAGACTTGGTCTTGATAATGGCCGATGCTAAACGACACTAGCACTTGCTTGATTACCTTGATGACCGCCTTGTCATTCATCCATTTCAGCCGGTATGGCTTGGGGTGTGGCGTGGTTGTCAAAGACAGTTTTTTTATCATATAGGAGGAAGCGATGTTCGTACACGACGCCCCATCGATGAACAACCCGCATACCTTGCCACCGACCGTACATCGCATGCGAGAGATGTTCGTCCGTTGGTCGGTCTCGTCCGGTGCTTGAGATGAGTTTAACATGAGGCGTATTATCAAGAGTTCTCCTTCATCACGGTACTCTATCTCTTCTTCCAAGTTCTCGGCCTTTTCCTCCTCAGGTAGAGGCTCTTCCTCGTCTTGTGACTCGTATTCCCTATTTGGTGACACGATCATTACCCGTTGATTGGGGCATTCTCGCTCCATCTGCTCGTGTCTTTGGTACTTGAAGCAAATGATGTCACGACTCCAAATGGTGTTCGGTTCCTTTCGTGCATCTTGACATGGGAACTTGGAGGGATCATTGGTCCGGGGTTTGAACCGATGTTCGAGTGTCGCCGTCTTTCCTCGGTCTTGCGCATGAGGGACTGGGTTACCCGTCGGCGTGTTAGGTGCCCTAGTGGGGTTGCCTTGCGGTTGGTGTCGGTTAAGGGTGGAGGACTTGCGTCTGACCTGATTCTCTACTTGGATAGCGAGGTGGAGTAGCTCCTCAAAACATCTATAAGATTGGCGCTCCACCTTTCGAAGGATGTGATCGTGGAGTCCATCGAGGAATTGGGCCATAAGGGTTTCCTCGGTTTCATCAAGTTGTAACCAGTTACTTAAATGCTCAAACTCTTCAAAATATTCCTCCACGCTTTTACTTCCTTGGGTGAGGCGTCGAAATCTCTTTTGTAACTCTCAGTGAAAGAGTGGTGGAACGTATCTTCGGCGCATCACGAACTTCATTACTTCCCTCGTCGGTACGAGGCCTTCCCGGTTCCTTCTCCTCTCGGCTATGTCACGATTCCACCATGTAAGGGCATGGTCCGTGAGCTGAGTCACGGCATATGCTATCTTTCGTGCTTTGGGTAATCATAACAATTGAAGATGTGATCCATCCGGCGTTCCTAATCGAGGTAAGCCTCCGGATCAACGCGCCAGGCAAAGGTGGGGCAGTAATTTTGATGTCTGATGCATGGGGCCTAGGCCCGGGCTCGTCGTGAGCCTCCTTATGCATCTCTCCACCTCTCCGTGGTCGCACGCGTCGGATAGGCGGTGGCCCAAGATCGTCGTCGGTTTGAGGACCAAACTATGGACATCGTCGTGGGTTTGGTCCTGCCATGTCTCCTTGGAAAGGAGGTACATGATGAGCAGCTAAAGGTGCTGGTGCTTTGAACCTCGTCATTCGCTCGCCAAGTTGCTGAAGTTTTGTATCACGGCGAGCATGCCTTCGATACCCGGTTGTTTGGGTTGATTGGCCATCGGCAAAACACGGGTATTCGTACCGATGTTCGGCAAACTATCGACTAGCGGTCGTTAGGCGGTAAATAGGGTCAAGGGTTGGCGGTAAGGGTGATGCACGATGCGCTGCCGTGCGATACCTTTAAATACTTGAGGGATAATAGAACTTACCGTGGGAAAATTTCCAAAACACGGGGTAAATTTTAGTAACAAAATTTTAAGGCTAGATGACAAATTTGTAAGATTAAAGGAGCACTTTTCCCCGCCAACCCAATGATTGGGGATCTTTGAACGCTAGCAAAGGACAAAGGACCCGCCAACATGTGTCCCATAAGAGAACGCGTCACTAGACTCAGTCCTACGCGTACAAGGGATCTAGTCAAAGGATAATCACAGTGATTAGCCTCCGAATGCTCGCGCTAACCGTATAAGGGCAATGTTTGTCGGGTAGGAGGGAAAGAGAACAACGCGCGAGTGGAACACACGACACACCGTGGCGTTCTTGGGACCACTTGACAGATCTCTTCCTCTCACCACATAAATCGAATAAACAGAGGTCGGGACCACAAAGGTGAGGTGGCGCAACCTAAGATAAACAAACAAGACGCGGCCTCATGGGACCACAAGGAAGAGGCGGCTAATGATTGGTTCAAAGATGGATTCTTTGACCGGATCAAGGACTTCTCTTCCTAAATGCAAAGCTGATACCAAAAAAACTACAATGGAGGACTAGCTGTTGAATCTGAGTGATATTGATGACTAACACTCGATCCACATCTCACAAACTCTAAAGGCGCTAAAGGCAACAAATACGGCGATTTTTGTTTTTGATTTTTAAAACTAGATGCGATGAAACTAAATGCAAACTAAAAGCTACACATAGAAATAGAGATTTTTAGGGGTTTTTAAAATTATCTAGATGAGGCGGAAGTGAAACTAGCGGTGGATATGAAATAAAACTTGAAATCGGCGCATAAAGACTCTAAGATGCAAAGCTATGGATAGAAACGAAATCTATCACCAAGACCAGGCTTTGCAGCTCTGATACCAGCTGATAGCATCCTATGAGTTAGGAAGGGCCCAGGTATGGATTGTGGGGAACTCATGGGAATATGATTCAACCGTGAGTCTCCTAAAGCGATGGAATGAAACGGGCGGAAGAACTAAGCGAATATTCTTCAAGCTAGATCTTCCAAAGAAACGGAAAACGAGGGTGAATAGAGGTGAAGCCACACTACCTATGGACTAGATAGTGATATATCACACTTCAAGTCCGAGCCCAGCTCAAGAACAAGAAGAAAGAAACTCCTAGAGCGTTGGCTCGATAGAGAGTTTCTAAGAGAGAACTTTAAAGACGTGAGTTTTATTTTAAGGGAATCTAACGTTATTTTAGAAGTAAGGGGGTCTTTAAATAGGCTACAGGGAGCGCATACAACTTGTAACCTAAGCGGCCTTACAAGGGTTTTTGCCGCTTGGCACTTAAACGAAAAGCAACAAACGGAAAGTAACAAACGGAAAGTAAAAATGAAACGCGTTTTAAAAGTAGAAGAAGTTGGCTGGTGTCTTCTAGAAGATAGGATCAAGGACCTTAGGGTTTTAGTGACTTGTGACAAAAGCCTCAAGCCAAGAAAAAATCCCTAAGTCCCTTGATGCACTAAAACGCCATCGCCTAATTAAAAAACCTCTTCTGGTAAACCCAATGGGACAAACCCGAAAAAGGGAAAAGAGTGTGTGTGTTTTGATGACTTCCTAGTGTCTTCATTCGTAGGAAGCAATGAAGATACTCTTTACCTGGTACCAATGGTTGGTCCAAGCCGGAGAGTCATTGGCGGCATGCATGGAGTGGTGATCGGCTCGTTAAGCGGTGAGTGCGTCGTGTGGCTCGATGAATGTACGATAAGTGGTTAGGAGTTCTTGGACCAAGTGGTTGTAGCCCCTCCTAAGTGCTCTGACTTGTTTGTGTGAAACCTTCCCGGGTGCTAAAGTAGGAACCGTGAGTGTTAAGGGCCAGGACGGTTCGGCGGGTGCGGTACCATTGGTGGTAATGGTCGAATCTACCCCTGGGTTCCTATCAATAGGTACCACAGAAAACTTCAACGTACCTACTTGACACCTTGTGCAACACCATGGAGTGGTCAGGCTTTGGCGTTCGCGGACTTGAGCCAATCATCCCCCTTAGTCCATGTTAGCCCGAGTCTCTTCACTTCTTCTTCTAAGATGAACTTATGGGTTGCAATAGTCTCAACCATTGCTTGAGTTGCTCGCCCGTTGATGCTAACATCCACGTACATCAATCCCTTACTTGCTCCTTTTGATGTTGGAGCGGTCCTTAGGCATTGAGTAGTTGTAACAACCCAAGCACACCTGTCTCCTCGTGAGCATCTACCTCTTCTTGCGTGATGAAAACGTACAATGACCCAAGCTTCAGGCAATCCCTTGCTGGATGTGGTCCTTTTCACACATAACAACCACCTCTCGGAACAAATGAGCGCTTCTTGGCTTCATAATCCTCCTGCACCGGGCTTTTTCCTTGGTTCCGAGTGTAAGTCAGTTGGTTTTGCTCCTTCCTCTCTCCTCCATCCCTCGGCAACACCTTCCTCTTGTAGACTTTGGGTTGGGATTGGGTGCGTAAATCCGAAACAGATTCAGATATCATAATAGTTTCATCCACCGAATTAACACCAAGACACTGTAACTCTTGCTTCGCCCATCCTTGGAGTCCATCAATGAAATGGAACACCTAGTCTTGATCGAAAAGGTTGGAAATCTGTAGCGTCAGGGTAGTAAATTCCTTGACGTAGTCTCGGATCATACCCTTTTTCCAGAGTTCCCTTAGCTTCCTTCTTGCTTCATAAATGACATTCTCTGGGTAGAACTGCCGCTTAAGCTCATGCTTAAACTCTTCCCACGTGTCCATCAAACATGTACCCCGTTTAATGTCTGCATGATGCCTTCGCCACCACATCATAGCCGTATCTGTTAGGTAGGATATGACTGCCTTGATCTTTCCTAACTCGTATCCAAAACCGAGATTGTCAAAGTATTGCTCCATCTGCCAAAGGAAATTCTCAACTTCCTTGGCATCACGTGCCCCATCGAATCATGATGGTCTCCGGTAATCCACTATACCTGCCCCAACATGGCTAGTACCTCCGTTGGCAACCGGCTTGTTACCCAACATAAGGTCTTCTTGCATCGCCTTAATGCTCACCCATAATGCTTGAAGCTCTCCCATCACCTTCTCTTCGAGTTGGAGGAATTGCGTCTCAATTCCTCCCAAGTTCTCCTTGACTCTACCGATCTCATTGAACACCATGTTCTCGAGTTCAGCGGTTGAGTGCTCAACATGCTCGAGCCTCTCGCCAAATTCACTAACCGCAACACTCACGGATCCGAGCTCATCTCGAACCCTACTCTTGTCGTGCTTCTTCTTCGGCACATGCACATCAAAGGCATCCTGCTCATTGATGTTTTCACTGTTGGTATCCCCGCTAACATTATCCTCATGACGTCCCACCATCTTTCAGTAAGTCGCTTGCCTTTGATCGAACTTTGCTCTTATACCACTTGTCCCGGGATTGAACTTTTGGGATCAAACCGCGCGGCCCTAGTCCTTGTTTACCTCAGCAAAATAGACTAGGCAGCCTAATTCTCTAAGAAATCCGACCCTTTATTTATACAAAAGTACCACCAAAATGGATGGTGAAGATGAAACTGATCTAACGGCCGATATTGAAGATATGGCCTTAAATACAAGATACACATAAATATGGGTAGATTTGAACGGATCTAATGAAAAATCTCATTATGTTCTAGGCGAATATGGAGGGATATGACTTGGAGACAAATTCTTGAGAGATATCCTACCATATTTGGCTAATCCATGTGGAAGCTTCTTCAGAATGGATCCAACTTACGAAAAATGAAAGAAAAGCCCGTAAAATACTAAGTAAAGGGCATGCAACTCCATTGTTTGGCCCATAAGCATGTTGGAAGACAATGGGCCGTGGCAATGCGCTGACTTTTCCAGATTGCGACCTTGGGACTCGAGAAGGGAGTTATACTTCAGCTCCAACTCTCTGAACTTACCTCGGGAAGCTCCCAGCTCACCCCACCCTAAGAAACTCGGATCTGATTTGAGATAGTTTAGAGACTAACTCCCTTACTCTCTGTTCAAGATCCGATAACATGGACTTTGCCTCATGGTACTCTCTTTCTATCCTTTTGGCGTGTTCGAGGCATTCAAAGTCTTTATCAGCTGCCTCTTTCATCGTGTGACTGGTCAGTTTATGATCAGCAACCCTCTTCTGAGCCATCTCGAGTGCTTTAAATTTTTGGGCGAGGAGAGACTCATTGTAATATACCAACGTACAGGGCCACGCCACTTATCGAAGGAAGGAAATTTCTCTCTACTCCGAGCCTTAAAGCACCTAAAGATGTCACCCACTCATTCCATATCTGAGGAAAAGGGAGAAGCAGAGCTGAGAAAGGGGGGGATATGAAACGTGATAAAGCTTTAAGAATGCCTTTGGGAATTTAGCATGAGGGATAGGATTAGTTGACTGATATGCCCAAATATAAACCTATAGCTACTCTCCAAATTAAGAGATCGATTGCACTACTTAGGGGTCGAATCCACAGAGACTTAGAACCTCGCGATAGACCTTTTCGTTTTTAATTCAGCTAAGCAATATGAGAAATAAAATTAAAAGCAATGCAGAACAATAATAAAATCGGTTGTGTAAACAAGTGGAAAAAGCGTGTGGCCCAGGGAATTTCTCAGGAAATCAAGTAATGAATATCAATTAATCAGTTAGGATCGAATTAAATACCAGTTCTAGAACTCAAATCACTAAGATAAAATTAACCAACTGTTGTTGCGAGAATTTACTATGTCTAAAATCTAAGAAACCAAATTTCTTTGAGAATCTTAAGGTTCTAAACAAGCTTTAAGAAAATGTTCAATTTGTTCACAAATTACCCAATCCAAATTCCTTTGCAATTAACTAATTTCCTCACCCTAGGTGTTGTCAGTTGATAAATCACACTGTCGTTCCAATTAAACAACCTATGATCTAATTTCTAGGTGATCAAGCCAGAATTAGTAGTAAGAACAACCTGGGTGAAGAACTATCAAGCTTGAATCCTAACCAATCAATCAATATATCATTCCATGAAAACCCTAATGAGAATTCCCTAAACTTAACAAGAGATCTACTCACACATATCAATTGAAATCAAAGATATGAATAGAATAGATATCATATGAAATAAAATAGAGAAATATGAAACCCGACTTCATATTTCTGAAGTTGATCGACACCAATAGTCACCAGGGTGGTGTCGATCGACACCAATAGTCATAAACGAGAATTCAAAAGATGGTTGCTCGTGTCGATCGACACCAAGGTGGTATCAATCGACACACACGGTCATGAAACGCACCATCTTCAACTTCTCAACTACAATGCTCCAGAAATGCTCCAAATCATCCAAAAGCTTCCAAATGTGTGTAAACCTGTAAAAGACTCAAATAGGACTCGAAAGACACATAAAAGACTCAATAACATACATATATCATGGCTTAAAACCCATAAAAACCATAATATATCAACTCCCCCAGACTTAGCTATTGCTTGCCCTCAAGCAAACATAAAACTAAACAAGAGAAAGAAGTTTGAAAACACAAAAACTCATTTCGTCATAAGAGCACCACACTCACATTCACCATAGTAAAGACACTAGAAATTCTTTCCTGATAGGATCCAGACCACCATGTACTTCACTGTAGACATTCGCAGCTTTCCTGAATTAACCCACAATTTCGCAACATAGTCCATAAGCACTTCATCGCTGGGTCTCATTTTTGATCTCGATCTCAAGAACCTTCTAAACTCATTCCCATACAATACTATGACAAATCAACCATACGATGCGTGGTACTCTTTCTCTCCCCAGACTTTTCCTAACCTCGCTTCAAACCTTCGTGTGATCATCTCTTTAAAGTAAAATAATGAGGTCACTGAAAATTTTCCTACCCCTTTACTCAAAAGAAAATCATCTCATCTTTCTGCTTTCATTTTTTTTAATAAGGGAGAGGAATATGGTTTCATTTACCCAGGTTGTCTTTTGTCAAGTAAAAATGAGGAGTCAAGCCCTATGAACATCAGTCACATCGATGAGGTAAAAGGAAAAATCAGAAATTAGTTCAGGATTTAGTGGATTTCTGCTAGAAATATGGGTGTCTCAAGTCAACTGGCCAGTCTTTGTATTTTCCATTAGTCTCGGATGCTAGTCAAATTCGAATCAATGGTCAATTAGGTTCCTGCAAATGTGGTGGTTTCCTCAAAAAATCATAGTTCCTAACAAAAGTTTGACTCAATAAAACAACTCTAACTAGGACAACTGACTCTCAAAAACAAAAACAATGTCAGTAACTACCCCCCCCCAAACTTGAGCAACATTGTCCCCAGTGTTATAGAAGCATATGTTTGGTTTAAAATTAAATAGAACATAGAAACAGGAGAAGGAAAAATATTACCTATTTGAAAAGCCCGTGTCGACCGACACACAGCCTGGTGTCGCTCGACACCATGCTTAAGTTGACAACGTTTGTCTTAGGAGTGGTTGTGTCGACCGATACACTCATGAGTGTCGATTGACACATATGGTGTTCAGTCACATTGATTTTTGCACACAGAGTTAACTTGTTTCTTGCACAAACTCAACCTGTTAGCTAATTAAGAACACTCAAAAACAAAAGCAGCAACACATAGCATAATATCAAATTCTCAAGTTCCAGGACTGACATAAGACTCAAACAAGACTCAAAAATTGCGTATATACAGACTTACCAGTGGGTTGCCTCCCACTCAGTGCTTGTTTAACGTCATTAGCTTGACTAAAAGAATGCCTAAGCATGATTAGAAACCACAGGAGGATCCGGAGGTGGTGGAGGTGAGAGTGGAAATGAATGCCTATCAGAAAATTGTCACCTCATTCGTGGTGGAGCATAAGTAGACGGTGTATGAGAGCGACCAAGGAAATGAGGAACATCAGCCGGGCGGGACGTTAGTCTCGGCGGGATACTTATTTTCTCTACAAAATCATCAAAAGAAGAAACATGCCCTCTACAATAATCTCGTGGCTTGGTTAACTGTAAAACAATCTTTGTACCTTGAAAAGTTTTATTGATGATATCAGATGGTTTGGATTTAGTAAGTGTGTACCTTTGCTTTTCCCGGGGTGGATGGAGTGTGGGATGGGGAGCTTTCTGTTTGACAACAGCTCTCAGATTTGTAGTATTGGGATAATCCCAAAAACTAGTTATGTCAGGCAAATCTGGGCAAACTCGCCGAGGGTGCCGACCGACACTGAGCCATTGTGTCGACTCACTTTGTTGAGTGTGATATTGCGTTGTCGAGATTGGTCCATCTTGTCGAGTCTAGTGCCGACCGACACCCTGGTGGTGTCAATCAATACTAAGCCTGCAGCTCGGATATTTGCACTTTTTTGCAATTCATCCCTGCAATCCCTGTCTCCATCACAAAAATGTCTTCCTCCACCAACTTGTCAGTGAGTTGAATCTCGTCTTGGAGCCTAGTTCGGAAGAGACGATCACCACTCCAATCCTCAAGCACATAAGCTTGCTTATTTACTTGCTCACTAAGACCCAACTCCTTAACATATCCAGCAGTAATGTTAGTGGAGGTTTCACAGAGAATGTTTGACCATCAATAGTGGGTATCATTCTCAGCTTTTCCATGTCAAAGTTCATGACTAGATCACCCACATTCAAACTTATCCTTTCGTTCCTCACATCAATCATGGCACCAGATGTAGCCAAGAAAAGTCTTCCCAAAATTAGAGGATCCTTAGGTTCTTCCTCATATTTCAACACCACAAAGTCTGTGGGAATCAAGGAATCTCCAATTTTTACTAGAACATCTTCTAAGACACCCAATGTGATAGGAACCTGGGGGTAGATTTGGTCATTGCTATCAATGCTACCGCACCCGCCGAGCTATCCTGGCCTTTGACACTCATGGTTCCCACTTTAGCACCCGAGAAGGTCTCACACAAACAAGTCAGAGCGCTTAGGAAGGGTTACAACCACTTGGTCCAGAAACTCCTGACCACTCATCGTACATTCATCGAGCCACACGACGCACTAATCGCTTACCGAGCCAATAACCATTCCATTCATGCCGCCAACGACTCTCCAGCTTGGACCAATATCTGGTACCAAGTCAAGAGTGTCTTCATTTCATCCTACGAATGAAGACACTAACAAGTCATTAAACACGCACACTCTTTTCCCTTTTTCAGGTTTGTCCCATTGGGTTTACCGGAAGAGGGTTTTTAATGAGGCGATGGCGTTTTGGTGAATCAAGAGACATAGGAATTTTTCCTTGGCTTAAGGATTTTGTCACAAGTCACAAAAACCTTATGGTCCCTGATCATATCTTCTAGAAGACTCCTGCTAACGTCTTTATTTTTAAAACTCATTTCATTTTTGCTTTCCTTTTGTTGCTTTCCGTTTAAGTGCCAAGCGGCCAAAACCCTTGTAAGGCCGCTTGGGTTACAAGTTGTATTTGCTCCCTCTAGCCTATTTAAAGGCCTCCTCAACTCTAAAATAAATTTAGACTCCTTTGAAACAAAAATCACCTTTTTAAAGTTTTCTCTCAAGAAACACTCTGTCGAGCCAACGCTCTAGAAGTTTCTTCTTCTTGTTCCCTTGAGCTTGAGCTCGGGCTTGAAGCGTTAAATATCAGCACTTGGTCCATAAGTGTTGTGGCCTCACTTCACTCCATCTTGTCTTCCTTTCCTTAGGGAGTTTTCTACTTGAAGAATATTCGAAGAAACCTTCCATCCGCTTCATTTCATCGTTCAAGGAGACTCACGGTCCAATGATATTCCCGTGAGTTCCCCACCATCCATACCTTGGTTCTTCCTCAGTCATAGGAAGCTATCAACTGGTATCACAGCTGCAAACCTTGGTCTTGGTGATTGATTTCGTTTTTATCCTTAGCTTTGCATCTAAGAGTCTTTATGTTCCGATTTCAAGTTTTATTGCATATCCACCACTAGTTTCACTTCCGCCTCATCTAGATAATTTTAAAAATCCCTAAAATCTCTATTTTTATGTGTAGCTTGTTAGTTTGCATTTAGTTCATCGCATCTATTTTTTTAAATCCAAACAGAAATCGCCGTATTTGTTGCCTTTAGCGCTTTTGGAGTTTTTGACATGTGGATCGAGTGATAGTCACCACTATCGCTCGGTTTCAACAGCTATTCCTCCATTGTAGTGTTCTGGGTAGCAGTTTTGTATTTGGGAAGAATGGTCCTTTTTTATCCGGTTAAAGAATCCATATTTGAACCAATCATTAGCCGCCTCTTCCTGGTGGTCCCAAGTGATAGTGTCTTGTTTGTTCATCTTAGGTTGCGCCACCTCTCCTTTGTGGTCCCAACCTTTGATTGTTTGATTTGTGTGGTGAGAGGAAGAGATCTGTCGAGTGGTCCCAAGAACACCGCGGCGTGTCATGTGTTCCACTCGCATGTTGTCCTCTTCCCCTCCTACCTGACGAACATTGTCCTTGTACGGTTGGCGCGAGTAATCAGTGGCCAATCATTGTGATTATCCTTTGACCAGATCTCTTGTATGCGTGGGACTAAGGTTGGTGATGCGTTCTCTTGTGAGAAATATGTTGCCTCATCCTTTGTCCTTTGCTAGCGTCCAAAGATCCCCAATCATTGGGTTGACGCGGGAAAGTGCTCCTTTAATCGTACAATTTTGTCACCTAGTCTTAAAATTTTGTTACTAACGTTTACCCCGTGTTTTGGAACTTTTTCCATGGTAAGTTTTTATTTTTACTCGAGAATTGATAGGTACCGCGCGACAGCGCATCGTGCATCACACGTACCGCCAATCCTTGACCCAACGTACCGCTTGTCGACTGCTAGTCCATATATTTGTCGATCATCAGTACATATACCTGGAAACCATCCGAAGATCCTAACTGCAAGTGATCGACGAGACTCGTACCGCATGTACCCCAACTTCAACAAGTTGGCAAGTGAATGACGAGGTTTGAGGTGCCACCACCACCAGCTGCTCATCATGTACCTCCTTTCCAAGGAAACATGCCGGGGCCAAACCCATGACACGGTCCGTGAGTTGGGCCATGACGTAGGCACGAAAGATAGCCTATGTCATGGCCTAACTCACGGACTATGCCCTTACATGGTGAGATCGTGACATAGCCGAGAGGAGGGAAGGCCCCATACCGACGTGGGAAGTGATGAAGTTTGTACTACACGGAAGATACGTTCGCTACTATTTCACCGCGAGTTACAAAAGAGGTTTCGACGCCTCACCCAAGGAAGCAAAAGCGTGGAGGGATATTTTGAAGAGTTTGAGTATTTACTCAACCGGTAACAACTTGATGAAACCGAGGAACCCTTATGGCCTAATTCCTTGGTGGACTCCACAACCGCATCCTCTGAAAGGTGGAGCGCGAATCTTACGGATGCTTCGAGGAACTACTCAACCTCGCCATTCAAGTAGAGAATCAGGTCAAACGCACATGCTCCGTCCTTAACCGACCACAACCGCAAGGTAACCCTACTTGGGTACCCAACACACCGTCCATTAACCAAGCCCCTCGTGCGCAAGACCGAGGAAAGAAGGTAACACTCGAACATCGGTTCAAACCTCGGACCAATGATCCCTCTAAGTTCCCGCGTCAAGATGCACATAAATAACCAAACACCCTTCAGAGCCATGACATCATTTTCTTAAAGTGCCAAGGACACGGGCACATGGTGCGAGAATGCCCCAACCAACGGATAATAATCGAGTTGCCAACAGGGGAATACGAGTCACAAGACGAGGAAGAGCCGCTACACGAGGAGGAAAAGGCTGAGGACTTTGAAGAAGAGATAGATTACCCCAATAAAGGAAAACTCTTAATGATACATCGCATGTGTAACTCCTGTCAAGCACTGGAAGAGACCGACCAACAGATGAACATCTTCCACACGCGATGTACGTATTGATCTGGGTAACCTGTGGCGGTAGGTCCGTGGTGGTAGCCTACCGCCACACATCACATGCCGTCTGTAGCGGTCAACGCATGGTGGTACCCTACCGGTATGATATGCATGGTCAAGTGTAGCGGTCCAGCTGTGGCAGTCAAACGACCGCCATATATGTCTCCAGAAAGCGTGTTTACGTGCATCGTATGGCAGTCCTGTTGTGGCGGCCACCTACCACCACACTCTGTAAATCCATTTGTGGCGGTCCATCTGTGGCGGTGGTCTACCGCCATGCCCTGAAAACCGTCTATGGCGGTAGGGCTATGGCGGTAGCCTACCGCCACCAGCCGCAACTCCTGAAAATCTGGAAAATGTTCCTCTCCACTCACATCTCCTTAAGCTCCGATTTCAGGAGCCTCTAGCTCTTGTTGTACTATAAATATGTTGTATAACTCTC
>VBRH01001452.1:40755-52217 GCA_014578085.1 Cardamine resedifolia
TTTTTTTTTTTTTTTTTTTGGCAGGGAAAGTTGAGTCCACTACAACTAAAGCATCTAGAGGGAAGGATATGGGAAAATCCTCAAATGAGGTTAAGATATTTTCTATTCATCCTTTGACTTAACTACTGAATCACAACATAGCATCACATCTCCTTTATGGGTCAATTGAATGGAATCATATTGTGCATCCTTGCTTCATTCTAGTTTCCATGTACTAGCTATGGTGTTGTTTAAGTGATGTTGGTGCCATTTGTGTTGAACTTGTTCTGTTATGTGGGTTCCCTTTGCTTACATGTTTACATGTTCCTTACTGGTGCCCTTATGTTCCCGAGTGACCTTTCAGTCAGTAACAAATTTTCTATACCTCCTTGTACATCGTAATGACAACGGATCTTTCAGGGGATAGTGTAACATGTCTTTTTATAGGCCAATCCTTTCTTGTGAAGCTTCTTGTTTGCTGTGATGATATTATGATCTCAAGTAAACAAAATATGCGGTTGTTTGATACGATCTCTTCCCATGAGTTTTTGAGGGTTGATTTGAGATTAGTATAGGCTGGTCGAGTCTTATGGTTGTTAGAGTGTGTAAAACTATATATTATATGGGTCAAATTTCCGAGTCAAACGCTAGGAACAAGAGTCTTATAAAGTAGAGAACTTAGAAGCAATGCCATCAAGTATTGAAAGGAGAACAACATAGAGTATGGTATTTAGTTAAATGGTTGATAAAAATGAAGCTTTTCCAAAACCATTAATTTGATCATGTACTGTATTGTTACTGACATTGAAGTTTTCGGGTGTAGATGAAGGTGTTGTATAGCGAGGAGCAGATTTGGGCAAAGATGGAGGCATTAAGGAAGGTAGTTGGTTACAGTGTTGCGAGAAGCACTACTTACTCAGAAGAATTGAAGGCGCTTTATATGTTTACGGGTGTTGAATTGCCTACATCAATGTTGGAGAAGGAGAATCAAGATATTGCAAAAGTGAGTGAGAGACTTTGCTTTCTAATGTCTGTTATAGGAATTAAATAAGGTACTTTTTGATAGTATTGTTGTATATATAGCTTCAACACTCTGCTTTGGAACTGATCGTTCCTTCTGTGTAGTGATCCAACTTAGTTAATACTTTTAATACATATTAAAAAATTTGCCTTCTTAAGTTTTTTTCATATAGTATTCGTAATCTGGTTTATCAAAAGTTAATTTAATGCTCGAATGAAAGTTTGAATTCTCACAAGTTGTTAATAAGTATCATAGCAGTCAAAAGAGAGCCTAATAGTTAGAGGCTAAGGTCTGGAAGCTGCTGCTGCTTTATCTCTGAAAAAGGCTATTGAAGCTGCCTCATATGTCCCGAATGTTGCCGTCACTGGAAAGAGCTTAACTTTAGACTCTGATTTCCCACCTCCTCTACAGATTGGTGAATGTGTAGGGCTAGATTTCACATCAGCGAGCTCTCCAGACCGATCTTTATGTGTTGGTATTGGCCTTGACGACCTCTCAACTCCGCGAAGATTCAGGTTTAGAGACTCCCTCAGAGGACTTATCTGAGTATAGTGATAACCCAAACGTTGTTAATGACAGGTTTATCCGGCTTGTTTCGAAGCGTTAGCTTTTAAGAAAAAGCCTAACCAGCCTCTTTTCGGGAGTCTCATCTAGACTCATGTCAAGCCCGAGAAAGCTCATTTATCAATCGGTCATTTCCAAGATTGTCTTTGATGCAAATCATTAGTTCTCTTCTTTGGGTAAAATCTGGATTCTTTGGCACTCAAGTGTCCAAGTATCAATCTAATTTAACTATGAATTACCCCACCCAAAACTTTAAAGGCAACAGAGCAATTAAATTCAACATCTTTCCCAAAAGATACATTTCATCAGAGAATGATCAATAAGAAATTCCGATATAAAGATGTCAGAAAGAAAAAAAATATCAATGACAAAATACTTTTTTTTTTTTGGTTTATTTGTGCAAAAGGCACAATGAATAAGCACTTTCTGATCAGAAGAAGCCCACAAGCCATGAACTAAGTTTTTGTTTTTTACGTCTCAGTACACTTTGTTCCCACACTTCCAACAAGAAGATTGCACACCAAGGGAAAGAACAAAATAAATGAGATAAGACCACGGAGAGTTAAGCAATACTTCCGTAGTCCATTCTTCCATGGGACGTCGATGGAACATTCGGGACATGATTGTTAGTCCTACGTCCTAGAAGATGAAACAGAAGATTTAATTTTCAATCCAATGTTCTATAGAAAGTTAAGATGAGTCAAAGAAATTACCCCAAGGGACACCATTGGTATATGAGCTACTTCTGGGTGAGCGTTGTTGACCCCCAGAATTAGTGTTGGAAGGAGGAAGCTGGGCATTGATGTGATTCCGATCCATAGCTCGTCCAGCATTTGGTCTCCCATGATTGAACCGTTGAGGAGGTTGCTGCCCTAAGCGACTCGGAGAGTTCTGGGAGACATGAGGTGTAAATTGTGATCCTGGCATATGTTGCCCAAATCTGGCATGAGGATCATTACTTGGAGGGCTACCAATCTCTACTTGTGAAAAGGCTTGATTGGGAGCGGGAGCATATCTCCTGATATAGATTCAAAGTTACATCAAGAGAGAAACAATCAAAGGGTTGAAGAAGAAGTTCAAAGTTCCCTATCAGAGGACATTCAAGTGATTAACAATAAATGATGTCTAGAACATCGTACATCCAGCCGCCTTTCTACTAGGTCATAGAATGTGGAATGGTGTTTTACTCTTCCTAATTGCTTCAGATACATATCCACCAAGTTTCAGTCTTGTACAACAGTTCACACATATATTGATTCTGTCAAGAGACTACCTATACAGAGCACTGTCTAACTTTTCTAATAGAGTATAAGTCCTATCAATATGACTATATGCAAATAGCTAATATCACAAATACAGCAGGCATCAACATCAAGAATGGGACTTTCTGCGTTTCCATATTCTTTCTAGTCGGAAATTTCTGGCATAAATTTAACATAGTTCTGATAATCAAGCTACTAGATAATTTGTCGTGATAAGTTAATATGAATGGAAGATGTAAGATCTAAGTATCACAAAAGTTATTGGTCTTGTATATCAACAGCAGAAGAAAGAAGGGTTCAGCATAGGTCTTCTAGATTACCTTTGGGTTGTCGGATTTGAAGATGAGGTCGCGGAATTACTGTTGAACCTTCTGGAAAAACTGGAGGCATCTGTTGAACCAAGTTGCATACCTCTGCTGAATGCATTAGGAAGAGAACTCTCATCGGCGCTATCTTCTTCGAGAAGCAATTCATCACTGTACATGTAACAAAATTGTGTATATTAGAACTTCCAATTGAAGGATTGGGGGCAAACAAGGAAATCTGAAAACAGAATTTTGACATACAAAAAAGTATCCTATGCAATTGAAAATATATGAAAAGTGGTTAGATATTATTTCAGCTGGAAGATTAAACAAAACAGAGAATAAGATCAGGTAACAAAGAATGATTGCCCATTTAAATAGACACTAATGTGATTGGTCCTAAATATCACTCTACTGATCGACTTTGATACAGTTTCAATGCACATACATTTGTCTAACAAGTTTAAAACCCAACTACCAGTTGACAAGAACTAGATCAGAGATCACGGACTGTGTCGTGCCTGGTCCGATATGGTTAGAATTGAAGACAATACAGGAGTACAATCTCATTCATTCTAGATAAGCCAGCCAAATTTGTTCAAGTACACAACATGCACTTGTAGACAAAGAACCTGGACATTTTATAACATGTAAATTAGAGAATATCTTGTTTACTTGCCTGTAATTTGGGTCCCAATCTCCTGGATCAGGTGCTGATGAGGCAGTATCCGGATTTTCATGATGGGGTCCAGTACTCGAAAGGTTACACGTATTGGACCGAAGTGATGAGCTGGAAATGTTATGAGTAGAGTACCCTTGTGTCTGTTTACGGTTTTTGACACCAGAATCCAATTGCCGGCGTGAAGATGAACCAGTGAATTGTCCAGAATACCCCTCATTTTGAAAAAAATGATCCATCCCATGCCCATGTGCTTGTAACAAGGAAGAATCCTGCGACTGAGAACCTCCAGAATATCCACCGCTCATTCTTCTGTTAATCTGACTAAATGCAGCCATCTTTCCTAAAGGAGACCCATGAGAATTGTTTCTTACTGGAGATGTCGGGCCATGGTGACCAGGAGACCCAGCTAAAAATTGATTGTTTGTATTTGGAGTAAATTGAGACGGACTAGTGCCGAGGGGTAGTGGTGCAAAATTTCCAGCAGATGGACTTGTACCAAGGCCATTTCCATGTGGGTACTGCATAACCCTACGTCTGGCATCAGGACTAGTTCCAAGCATTGGAACACCACCTTTGTTTTGCATGTACAAGCCAGAATGATTCACTGGAGAATAATATGCGAACATATTGCCGGTCCCTCCATAGCTTCCATAGCTACCTTCTGGCATAGTACCATCATTGTAGCTACCATAGCTTCCGATACTCCCATAACTATTTGCATGTGAATAAGGAATCATCTGAAAATGGGGACTATTGTGCATCGGAACTCTGGCTCTACCTGATACCTGTCAAAGACGTAAATAAGTTTCAAAGGTGCACAAACAACTTGAAGGTGTTTCAATTCGAAGGGACAAAGAGTAATACATTAGGAGAGAGACCAGCAGCAAACCAGTGCCCTCCACCTGGATGATGGTCCACTTTGATATTTTGAGCAACATGCTACAAAGAAAACACAAAGGGAACAAAAACCGATTCAGTGAATAAAGGAATGTTTCACACATGTCATCTCAGCAAGAAAGAATTACATTTGTTTTTCGGCTAATTTCTGCAAGATCTTTTAAGTGAAACATTTCTATACAAAACAGAAAAAGTTGAAACATCGGAAGGATGTGCTAGAAGGAAAAATATCTTTAATCCATCTCATGATTATTTGGTTAGGAAAACTATCATCGAGAAACAAAAATGGATCAGGGACAACACACCCACTGCTATGAACACTATTTCTTTGACAGCAAGGCCACAAAAAAAGTTTGAGACCTAGAAAAAAATCCATCTGACTCACCACACGAGGTGTTTCTGGGGGAGGGTTGTATGGGCACGTAAAAGGTTCCCCAGTTATGAAAGGGTGCTTTGCTGCCTGAAGAAATGAAAAGTCGATGTCCATTACGACTAGCGGGAAAATATGAAGCCTTTAAAACTATATTTATAGATGACTTTAGCCAAAAAGTTCAATACCTGAAAAGGCGACCAACGTTTTGCTGGATCAAATTCAACAAGTCCTCTCAGAAAATCAATAAGAGCTAACCGGATTTGACTTTCTGTGATAGTACAGGGAAAAAAATCAAAACGGTCACCATGGGAGATAGTCTAGTGATTATCCCAGCAAAATTAAGAGCATCAGAGCAACCTGACTTTACCTTTGATTACATCGTCCTCAGGCAAGCTCATCTTGTAAGGATAGCTTTTAACAATTTCTTCAAGGTTCTTATGGTGGAAGTACTCTTTCCCAATTTCAGGCTTTTTCTTTTCTCTCTGGATAGTTAAAGTAAAGAACAGCATGAGTTATCCAGAAAAAAAAATCAACAAGGTCAAATTTAATGACAATATAAGAAGAAAATTAATCCCGTCAGGAAACAACATAAATCTTTACTATTCACTGATATAGTTTTCCTAGTTTTTCAATACTAACTTTTGCATCTGCTCTCATCGTCTCTTTCCCTCCCTCTGTCTTTATATTTTTGTTTAGCGCAAAGGTAAAGCAAGAATTACTTACAGATTCAAACTCTTCTTCAGTCAGTGGCATATAAGCACTTTTGAGGCCACCATAAGTTCCACCATTCCCTAAATTGTGGACACTCCCAACACATTTAAAGAACTTGTTTGTATTTTTTGCTTCCTTGAGTACATAATCAGGTGGTTGTTTGCTGAAAATTTTTGACAAAAATTGATAGAATCATAACAGCAAAAAAGGCAAGAAACAAAATAAGAAAAACTCCTCGTTGCTAGAAATCTCAACATTTGTTGCTTAAAAGAGGCTAGGACTTCATAGTTGCACAACCGTTGAGAAGCTCAAATAGGGGTTGCTGAAAGAATGACCATAAAGCACCAGGAATAGGCTAAACCCCATAAAATAAACGCTACTAGGAATAGTATCTGTGTACAACATATGAAAAAAAAATGCAAGAGAACGAGTATTGACCATCAAGGGAGAAGACCCCAAAAAATCCCTGACCCCTAAAATTATAGACTGCTTACTCATTTACCAATTCTATAACATAGAATCATACCCTAGTATTTCAATCATACGCCTCAAGATATCAAATTCTGAACCTCCTGGAAACAGTGGCAATCCAAGAAAAAGTTCGGCAACAATGCAGCCAAAAGACCACATGTCAATAGCTGTAGTGTATCTATATAGTGGTTAAGCCTCCACATACAACCTCAAGATACTTTTAGATATGATGTACCATAGGAAGAAAAAAGTAACGAACTTTAGTTTGCAGTCAAATTAATGTGGATAGGAAAGTAACAATTTGCTGAAACTACAGCAAGAAAGCTAATGGAAGTTGGCCAAATAGATCAATGAGTCACAGATTAAACAAGATTATGATGTTCATAGTGCTAAAACAATCCTATCTACATTGACATGAGACATTCCAGTTCCGAAGACTATGAGAAATATATTAATTTTTTTTCAGAAAAAGGTTATTATCTTGAAATTCAAAAGGATACTGGTACCCAAGTAAGACTTCCGGCGATCTGTAGTAACGACTCTGTAGAAAGATTGACCAGCCAGCTTAATTATTTTGTTTGGTATGACATAAAAGAATGACAGATAAATAGGACACAAGAAGAAAACCTGAATATATGAATAGACAGTTTTATCTTCCATGCACGCTGATCCAAAGTCAATTAACTTAATTTCAGTTGGCTTCACGCTGGTACAATTGGAAAAAACAAACAAACCAACTTGATTAAAGTTATTAATTCCAGTTTTTTGTAGAGAATTGGTGCTAGAAATTAGACCTGGTACACAGAAGAATATTTTCTGGCTTCAGATCACAATGGATTATACCAGCATCTTTCAAAAGAGCCAAACCAAGTAAGATCTATGGGACACCATAAGAAAATAGTTGATCTGTAAATTAAGATAATAAAAAGAAAGAAAACAGTGAAACACAGATCTAGAAAATCTAAATACCTGCTTAGAGAAGAGCTTGACAATGCTTAATGATAGGCCTCTAAATTGATTCATCTTTATGAGCTCATACCTGCAAACCATAAATTACCAAGGACAATGGAATTATCATCAACAAACATAGTCTACAGTCCGCATGAAGGAAATCAGAGGACAAACATAGTAAGAAAGAAGAAGAAGAATATATCATCTAATATACAACTTACAGATTCATGTCGAGAAGTTCAAAGCATATGCACAAATGACGTTGATATAAGAAGTAGTCGTATATGCGAACTATATGGTTCTTATCCTCTGGATCATACTTCTTGTTCAGCTACACACCAAAGCAAAAAAAAGAGAGATCCCATTAACGATTTTCACTACCAAGAACATGAATACAAATGATCATTCAAGTATAGAAGAATGACATACCGTTGTCAAAATAGATACTTCAACCAGCGCCTGCTGATAGTACGCAGGCAGGTTTTTTATTACTTTTACAGCAACAAAGCTGTTTGTCTCAGGAACCCAGCATTTAGCAACCTGACCAAATGTCCCATGGCCAAGAAGATCTTTGACAATGTATCTAAGAGAACGAGTGAAGCTAAATTAAAAAGACGTCTTTTCTATATAGAGAACGGTTCAAATTTTATGCCTCTAACAGCACAACAAGAGGGGGAACAGTATCGGTGAAATAAAAAATGAAAATAAATAAGACAATAGCAAACCTCTGCCGTGAATCTGAACTGCAAAAATCATCATTTACAGCCAGAATTAAATCGGAGTTGACATTATCAAAGCCATCATTGAGCACACCAACTGATGGTGTTGTCAAGTACCGCTTGGGATTCAACTCTCCTCTATATTTGAAGCGCGGGTCACATATTTTGTATGTCTCAACCAAGTCCCTAGTTAGTCTCACCACTACCTGCAAACAGAAAATATATCAAAGCTAATATGAGCACTAAAAAGTATTGCAACAGAGACAAAAATCTCGACTGTTACCATCCCTAAGTAGACATACATTTCTGCTGTCTTGTCATAAAATTGATTCAGTACAAGATAAAAAGGTACAGAAATAAGTATAACCTCAAGTAAATAAACTATTCAAGTAAAGTAGTGTGCACAAAAATTCCCTGCGCACACCCAAAGATATGACAGAATTCAACCAAGAAATCATCCACTGCATGTGTTGCAGCTAAGATTAATGCAAGAACACGCACACTTATTTATTAGAGTGAAAACACATGGCTATGCCATATCCAATCATTTACCAGGACCCTCTGACGCACACAATATGAAAACAGCTAACATTTGGACTGAATTATGAAATGAGATGATTTTGGTTGGATGATGACTCCTAAAAGCATGAAAGAGCAGTGGACAACTCTAACCTGATGCTGCATTACCAATGACATTGTTGTTGAACTATATATCCTTCAACTAAAGTACTATGGTAGATGCATTGAGCTATATGTACTCAGTAATTAAGTATTACTGGACCAAAACTATTCAAATCGAAATTCATACAAGCTTAGAAGCTAACTAGAAGCTTCGCAAACAACATTGTCATAGTAAACCAGTAAACAAAGATGTTATCTTTGCAAAATTCAAAAAACAAATACCACATAAACAACAAAGCTTGCTTTGATGAATTCAAAGAGAATGACACTGAAATCTACAGAGTCAAGAGGAATACTTACCGGCTTCTTCACAGCAGCACGCAATGTCTGAGCTTTGCTATTATCAGACCCTTTCTGTGGCAAATAACTCTTAAAAACCAGCTGAATTGGCTTCCAGGGTGTTGATACCATCTCGGGAGCTCCTACCACACCACCATCGCTGGAACCAATATCATCCATAATCGAAAACGAAACAGTAAACAAAACACCAAAAACCTCAATTGACCAAACTTAACTCTCTCATCCACCAATACTATTAGATACGAAACTGAAAATCACAAATTCTATTTCCCCACCAAAGAGCTTAGATTAGGGAGACACCCAATTGACTCGAGTCCCATACCCCTTTTCTCATTCAATCAAACCCCCAAGTCAGCGCTACGCACTCGAAACCCTAAATCGATCTCACAGGACTATTGATAAATCAAATGTATAAAAAGAATTGAGCTTTATGGCGTCGGAGAAACACCAACAACAAGGTAAAGCTTGATGATTTCAACTATGATTCAGAGGATAGATTGAAATCGGAGGATTTAAGAATCGCAACCCAAGTGTAGAGGATTGCGAGGAAGGGGCGATGACGGAAAATAGAGAGATTTTGAGAATTGTGGAGAGGGAGAGAGAGAGAGAAAGTGAAGCTTTTTGAGTTTTGTGTTTTCCCGTCTGAGGAGGAAGATGATGAGATGAGTCGATGAGTTTCCGTCTTCAAAATGCCAACTCCTGATTTTTGTTGTTCTTCTTCTACTTACCTTTTTTGCAATTTCTCTAGTCTGGATTATATTATTATTATTATTAGATTATGTTATGATTATTGTCTAATTTATAACATTTTTATTAAATTAAAATATCTTTAATTAAATCTAAAATTTGCATTACTTATTTTTATTTTTTATTTTCTTACAAATGTTGCTTATATTATTAAAGTTTTTATTGGATAATATCATTCAACTTTAAGTTATTAGTAAGTTTGAGGTAAAAATTATCACTACCAATTTAGAGTAACGGACCACTTTAGAACTTAAATTGTGATCATTTAGACTATTGACAGACGTCAAAAAAATATATATATATATATATTAGTGGTAAAGGTGTTTGAATCCAATTTTAATATTGAGTAAAATAAAATAATTTGAGGTAAATATTACCACTAGCAATTTATTTAGAGTAACGGACCACTTTAAAGCTTAAATTGTGGTCATTTAGACAAGTGGTCAAAATGTTTGAATCCAATTTTGATAGTAAAATAAAATAATTTTATCAATATACAAAATTTATAATGCAAATGAAATGGTGTTGTTTATATGATGACATTGAGAATTTTAATTCTAATACTATTATATGATGAAATATCGCTTTCTCCGCCATATACTATTGATTATATTGGTATCGTCGCCATAGACGTTTCCTTGCAACGCTGCCACTAGCATTTATTTTGAACTTCTAGATTTTTGGGCAGTGTATTTAATCGATCATTTGTGGAAAACAAGATATTTATTTTAGCTAAGTGGTTACTTGTTTTGTTGTTTTTTCTGGTTGCTTATATGGTTTGTATCTTTACAAGGATCTGCAAATCCAGAACAAATGAGAAGTTAGAGACATATGCAAGAGTATATTAAAGTATTTAATGACTTTATAAACTTATGTTATGATGACTTATCCTTTGACATAGATGGTGGGAATCATGTAAACAAACTTGTTTATATCAGACAAGAAAATTGCATACAATCACAGTGATCTTGAGGTTTGAGGTGTTTGTGAATATATATCAACTACTAGGCGGTAAAACGCATTTCTCTATCTACTTCTGAAGTTTATAAGATTTTGAATGAAATTACACATTTGACTGTCACCCAAACATAATTCGCTTTTATGGTTGTTGAATGACAATGCTTTTGCGTACTTATGTATAAAGTCTTGGAAATGCAACTCAAGTGATATGGTACATTCCTCTAGTAAAAGAGTCAAGAAAAAAAACTAACTGAAGCGGTGGAGCCTTATTTGGAGGATGTTAAGGTGGTGGGGACCATCTATCACCTCTTGCGCAAAATCTAATTAAAGATATTATAGTTAAGGCCTAAGGGGCTTTTCCACTTGCACGTACTCACTCGCTGGACAGGAGCAACGGGGGCAAATGGCCCATTAAGATAATTTGAAGGGTCCATTTTTTTATACATATGTTAAAACCTAACCTATATAAAATGTATGTATAGTGGCAACTTGCAACTTGTATGTATGGGTATGTGTTTTATGAAATAATTAATAAATAAAATATTAAAATAAAATAAAAAGTACCAATGTTAATATTCTAGAAGATTTTTTTAACCCATCACTTTCTTGGTATCATCTCTCTTTCAATCGATAGCTTTGAAATCTTTAATCAATTATTTTTCCTTAAGTAAACAACAATTTCTTTCTTCTTTGATCTATTTTTTTAGTTTCTTTTTCTCCAAATCAAACGATTTTGTATCCATGATCTAGACTAGATCTAGGTGTCTCCTTCAGGGTAAACACTTTCATGTTTCTCAGATTTGTTTATGAATTTTGATTCTTAAACCCTAATTAATCTA
>VBRH01001455.1:0-12622 GCA_014578085.1 Cardamine resedifolia
TAAATTTAAAAGTATTGTTGTTTGAGTTAACGTACGTGTATTGTTGAAGATTTTATATTAGTTTGACCGATAACAAATATAAGAATTGAGAAAAAGATGAGAATCTTCACGCACCAAACACAGGTTATTGGACCGGTTATTGCTTCTTACATTCGGTTCTCTATTCCTGGTATATTCTCTTCTATGTAAATGGATATTACAATCTTGTTGTAACTAGATTTCAGAGTCTAGTTCAACGATTAGCTATATATATGTAACTGTTGGTCATCGTAGAGACAAAAAAATCCTTGAATCTCTTTACAGGTGCACATATATGAGCCTTGGAAAAGATGGAAACTATGGTTTCACGTACTGAGAATGCCGAGGAAGATAGAGATATAACTCTCTGAGGATATAACTTGTCCGGCGCGAAGAGACTTCTTCCTCTTCCACCGATATCTGCAACCCTAAGCAACGTCTCTGCCGTACCAGCCGTCTCTTTCTTTGTTCTGTAATTCTGATGTCTGACTTTATGTGCTGTAAATGTTAAAGGATGTAGTGAAGACAAGAGCTATCAAGATGTTATTTACAAGAACAAGTTTCTTATCAAGTTCTTGACGCTGGAGCTGGAACTGGAATCTTGTCCCTCTTCTGTGCCAAAGCAGGAGCAGCTCACGCTTCAGCATATATATTTCACCTTTTTGGGTGGCTTTAATCATAGTTAACAACATCTCTATGCATCATTATTCTGAAGAATACATTGTGTTGATGAAAGTTATATAATTCTGACGATGAATGCTGCATTGATAAGTGATGCACGGTCAATGAAAGCCGTTAATGAGAATGTAGGAAAGAAGAAGCAAAAAAATGAAACACTAGTGAGCATTAAGTATGATCTTCTCAATTCCTAAAGTGGATGTGATTATCTCTGTATGGATGGGTTAGTCTAGTGGTTTACAAATTATTTAGTATAGGGTTAGTCTTCTCAATTCCTAAGCGCATATTAAGTATGATCATAATCTAGTGGTTTAGCACTTGGAGTTGGATCCATTGTGAGACATTTCCAAAGGGAATGGACTCTTCGAGGTTATAAAATTTTTATAGTGGTTTAGTAGCACTTGGAGTTGGATCCATTGTACCCCTCCTTGGGAAGAGAGGCATTTCCAAAGGAATGGACTCTTCGAAGTTATAAAAAAAACAAAGTTAGATTATGATCCAATGTTCGCTCAACAAAGCAAGCACCTTGCAATTCACTATCAAGGTAGTGTTGGAGATACATAGAAACAACTTAAAGAGTGAAACAACAAAGACTCTATTACATTTGAAAGGGATCCAAACATCAGTATGTTATTTTTTCTTTCATGATGGAGATAAAACCAGACGGTTATCAATGTATAGCTTTATCTGGTTTTATACGGACTCACAAAGATGATTGCCAAGTAACGAAAAGATCAAACTTGTTGTATTCAGTACAAAATCTGTAATCTCTAGAACTTAAAACATAAGAAATAATATTACCAAAATAGGCAAGTGATCAAAACAAAACAAAGTCTTTTTCTTAGATAAGGTTGTGCGATTACATTTCACCATTTTTTCACTCCTCTTCCTCGATAACCTTAGTGCCTAAACCAGACAATCCTTCAGCTGGAATCTCAGCGACAGTGACGAGAGAGAAGAACTCTTCCTTGGCATCTTCATCATCGTTCCTCTTACGGGCAACACGGACTCTGATTCTCCTAGGGGGACCTCGGATTCCTCTGCTCCATATCTGCTTGTTCAGTTTAACATCGACTCTAACATCCTTTGTTCCCATTGCTTTTAATGCAAACTTCCTAATCTCTTTTATGGCATTTGGTGCCTTCTTCTTGAATGTGCTGTTCATTTTTTTATATAAATGATCAAAATCACAGTGAGGATTCAACATTTCTAAAACCCACCAAAACCAATCATGACTAAAGCAATAAACAAACCACTATATACAATAAAAGGAACACAATTTCTGAAAAAAAACAACAAGGAAATGTTTGTGGTCATAACTCATCTAAAGACTAATCTTCTTCTGCTACAAATATTTTTCAAAACATTTTTATTCGAAAGTGATGAAATGGTTAACAAGTAAATTTTCAGATTTTCAAGATATAAACAATGCGATATTTTCAGATTCAGAGATAACCAATGCAGAGAGTAAAAGCATTATTTAATCCAAACATTTCACTCATCAAATAACCCTAATTTGAATCAATTGGAGTTTCAATTTCAGTTTAATCAGAAAGAGAGTAAAACAAGATTAGGTTTTACCAGCTATGGAGGCGCCTGTGAAGATTGATAGTGTACTCCCTCGTGACGACCTCTTCCTTTCTTCCCTTCCCTTTCTCCATTTTTTCCGATCTCAGTCTCTCTCTCTCTCTCTCTCAAAGTGGAGTTGGAGACGGCACAGCTCGAGGACGATTGACAAAGGTTAAAAACCCTAATATAAAGCTTTCTCTACGTAATTTGGGCCGATAGTGGGCCTGTGGGCTTTGGGATACGCTCAAGTCCACCGGTTATGCTAAAATGGTCAATTCTCAAGTTTGTTTTTGATTGGATCTTAAAGAAACTTTATCAACATTAAACTCCACAATAACATCACATAATTGGCGCAAGTTTCGTTCTTACACATTTGTTTCCTGTTTCAATGTATTTTTGGATGCTCTAGGAGTTGTTTTCAATGACTTTTGATTTGAAAAAGTAATCGAAAACTGAAATTTAATAAGTTCTTGATTGCATTAAAGATCTAACCAAATGTAACACAAGCACACAAAAGCATAACAAGAAAAACTTCTAACTCCTTTTGAATAGGATAATGAAAAGGAGCATAGCATTATGTTTTAACTTCAAGCAATAACTTAAATAAAGATCTGTTCAACAAAATCTTTTACTTCCAAAACAAAAAAACACATAGTGAATAAGGATTAAGCTTGTCTGTTTCTTTGCTTGGCACCGGACTTAGCAACCCTAAGGCCCTTGCTGATGACACTGAGTCTAGCAAGAGCAGCTTTCTTCAAGTCTGGCCTGTAGTAGTTGTCCACCACCTAAACAATTTTATACAACAAATTGGTTTAGATTAACTTCACAGCCATAAAACAACAATGAATGTGTGGATGACGCAACACACAAAAGTTTATCAATAAAGAGAAACATTGGGCACATCAATCACAAATTTGAGTATTACCTGGTTAACAACAGCCTTGGACATCCTTGGGAATTCCTTCTTCAGGACAGACTTGTTGACAGAGACCTTGGGCTTGTTCTGCTTCTTGGTCTTGGTGGTGGCAAGCACAACAGCTTGTTCCTTGTCAGCGGCTTGGATGGTCACAGTCTTTTTGTTTGCAAGACCTAAAGCCACATTGAAAGATTCAAACTTTAGCCTAATTCAATCAGTCAATTTCAATTTTGTATTCAAGGATCCAGACACAAATCTATTACCAATCCTTGATCACAAAATATGAAAATTATTAATTGAAGAAGTTTAATTTTTTTATTGATAGAAAGGATAATGATATTAATACTCTAGAATACAGACCAAGACACATACAAAATAAAGATAGTGTTTAAGCTCAACTCAAGCAGCCAATTTGATTCTTTAATTAAGGATTAGATACAAATAGAGTACATCAAAATTTCTTAACAAATTCATATGAGAAATAAATACATTTCCAAGTTCCATACAAATCCATGATCGAAGCAAAATCATCTTATATTAAAGAAGCACAAAAATCATCGAAGTTTCATAACAAGTATAATTTCCAATCTAATATAATCTAATCAACCAACCAGAGCTACAATAAAGTTATCATATTTCCCAGCTAGCAAAAAATCTTTATGTTCAGAAGCAAACAATGTAATTTTTACCAGAGTGCTTGTAGGAGTGAGCGTTGCAGAGATTGTTAGTCTCTTTGCTGAATTGAGCTTTGGAGTTTCCTCTCCCAAACTGTTTCACCAAGAAACAGTTGTTGTTCTTCACGATCTCCCATATCAATTGTCCTGGAATCGTCGCCATTGATAAACCTACCTTCACCAACATTAATCAACAGAAAATGATATTCAAATCAACAACACATACATCAACAGATCGATCCCTAAAGGCTACTAAAGAACAATTGGGAGAGAGGATCTAAGTAAACTCACCGTGAAATTCGCAGAGAGAGATAGAGAGAGCGAGACTCGGTTTTTAATGGTGGCGCCGGAGCTTTGTGAGAAGACGATGGAGCTATTTATATACGACCTCTGAAAAACAAAAACCCTAGTTCATTTAGTTTTACGTATAAAGTCTAAAATACCCCTAAATATCATTAAAATATCGAGAATACCAACATTTCTAAGAAACGTTGAAAAATAATAAACCATTTCCTCAGTTGTTCTATACTTCTATTGAAGTTAAGATCATTTGATTCGATTATAGAATTTGTATTAGAAATCCGAAATTTCGATCTATGGGGAGGAGAATATTGAACGACGCTTTGAGAACGATCGTGAATGCGGAGAAGCGAGGTAAAGCTTCGGTGGAGTTGAAGCCTGTCTCTACTGTAATGTCTTCCTTCCTCAAAATCATGAAGGAAAAAGGTGAGATTTTTCCTTCTGCTTTTTATGTTTCTTTCTTCTCGGACATTTGGGTCTTGATTCATTTCCCAAATTTTATATCTACTTGTTTAGATTAATCAGTTTCGTTCAGTCATTTGGTTGTGGTGAAGTATCTATCTAGTTCTGTGTTTATTGACCTTATCTATGTAGTCTATGATATCTATTGTCTATCCTTGTGCTGACCCTAACACGTATAGCTTAAGCATTGCAATGTGTGATCTCTGGCTGGTAACATTGTTCAAAGATTAAGCTTTGTTCTTGGTTGATTGCAGAGGACTGAAAAGTTTCTGTTTTTGACTTTTGTCGGTAATTCACATCTTCATCTATGGTTGGAGAACGGCATATCTGCTCCTTTTCCAAGTCTATGGTCTAATTTACTACACCTTGTCTTGTTTTGAGTATTCTTAGTCAAGAATTTTTTGAACTTCTTTTAGAAGTTGATACTTTGTAGTTGAAGTTTATAGATAGCATTTATATGCTCAAATCTCGTTTGCCGAATTGGGTATTTTTTTGTTTGTTACTTTATAAAATGTATGCTGATGTATAGGGTACATCAAGAACTTTCAAGTCTATGATCCAGACAGAGTTGGAAGCATAACCGTTGATCTACAAGGAAGGGTTAATGATTGCAAAGCTCTCACTTATAGGCAAGACGTCAAGGCAAAAGAGATTGGGCAGTACACAGAACGCACACTTCCAACACGCCAGGTTTTGTCCTCTCGAATCCAAATACGCAACCCTTCTAATAGTAGCAGGAGCCTAAACCTTGTTTAAATTGTTATATGCAGTGGGGTTATGTTGTAATTACAACTCCTGATGGCATTTTGGACCATGAAGAGGCTATCAAAAGGAATGTGGGAGGTCAGGTTCTTGGTTTCTTCTATTGAATTGTCGATATCGGATATCGTACAAGGTTCAAATCCTTTGAGAACATGTCATTTGTTTTGCTTTTTCAACATTGATTGTTTGTTTCTTGCACTACAATTTGACCATAATGGAAATTATAGAACAAACTTTATTTCTATTGTGTAAACTTTTCAAATGTTATTTATATAAATCTTTAGCTTCACAAAAAGTTGTTTCCTATTCTGTTGATCCACACCGAAAATAAGATTGACAAAGAAACAATTCAAGATCAAGCAGAACCGCATCAGTGCTTCAATATGTATAACGTGTAAGAAGATCAAATTCAATCTGAGTAAAGAATGAGTGGGGCTGATCTCTGTGACAAAGAATAAATGTATGAACAGATAGACGATGAGCAGATTCAGCGTCGATTAGGAGCACGAAGGGCTCCGAGCCTTGCAAAGATATCATCATAATCTGGGAGGTTGGGATGAACATGACTAGCCCTTGATGGGGTTTCTGGATCGGGTGATTTTACATTTTGTTGAACAGAGCTTGAAGTTACTGTCTTGTGCCTTGGAGATGGCTGGTCATGAGACTCTTGGTCGGTTTTTTTTGTTCTCACTGGAAATGGATGCTTCTCGTAAGCTTTCACTTGCCCCTTTGTCCTTAGAGAGAACCCGGCTGTTTTACTTGGCTTGGCATTGAGTCGTGCAGCGTCTCTTTCGACCTCTTCATCATCTTCATACAAGGTTGAAGCTGGGGTCTTGAAGTTTGGTCTATTGTGGTCTCTCGTTCCTGTTGTTGGCTTATGCGTCCTCTCTTGACTTCTGTCAAAAGATCGAGTTGGGATTTCTTCTTCCTCCGAGTCCTCATGGTTGACATGGGAATGACTATAAGAGGATCGTGGTTTTGTTTTTGTTCTTCTTCCTTGGATCTCTGAGTCATCGTCATCACTAGAAGATGGATCTGCTGGCGTAGAGCTTAGTCTGTTCTTGCTGTTGCTTGCTTTCTTAGTGTAGATATCTTTTCTGCTACTACTAGAGGTAGACATCGACTGACCAACGTCATCTGTTCCACTATGTTCCTTTTCAGACTTGGACGATGCCTCGTAACTTGCTGGGCTCATTCTGTAAGGTGGCAGTGTCTTTTTGTTCCTAAATCCACCGACCAAAGGTTTAAAGTTCAGACCAGTCTGAGTATCTACCTCAGAATCTGATTCTTCCCGTGTCCTTGAATCATCTTTGTGTTCTTCTGTGTCTAAAGGGAAAAATTCATGGCCCACAGGATCAAACTTCTGAGATCGATCAGATGTCAGATTCACCCTATTATCTACACGTCCAGAAACTTTACTATCGTTTGGCTGATCATCATCGCTTTCTGAATCTGCACCATAATTGTCAAACTTGGCATGTGGGTCCGGCTCATGGTAAGAAGCCAGAGGACTTGTAGAGACATTATCGAATAACGGAGAACTTGGGCTCTCTTGGAAAACTTGTGAGCTTGAGTTGTGATTTCCATAAGACTTACTATGGTCTTCTTTAAAGCTCCTGGAAGCAGTTGGTGTTGGCGTAAGAGTAGTTGTTTTGCTGCCAAACAATGAAAATCCCACTCCATGATCATATTCATCTTCCGCATCAAATTTAGGTTTATCGAAAAATGAGCTATAATCATCAAAAGTATCCTCAGTAGTATCATAATGTCCATGATCATGTGAATCTATTTCTTTAAAACTGCTCTGAGATTGGTGATCATATTCAGCGGCAAAAATGTTTTCCTCCACGACGCTCGGTGACTTCATATAATCTGAGCCAAGGACATGCTCATCAGAATAATTGCTTGAATGTGCATGCGATGAAGCCCGGCTTGACTGCTTCCTTAGGTGAATATTTTCCGAGTAACCAACATTTACATCCATCTCATCCTCGCTTGGCTGCTTCTCTCTACCTGTTTTACCAACTGAACCGCTCTTTCTCAAGTTCTCCACATAATGTCTTTCAGATGGCTGATCTACACGAGAAATCTCAGATTCCTTTGTCCTACCATATCCATCTTGCCGGGTTCTGTCAATATCTTCATACTGCATCCTAACATTTTGTCTTGGAGAAAAGTGATCTTCAGACTGTACATTCGATCTGTTACGTCTATGTGAAGGCTCATTTCTTAAATTTACAGATGCAGAGGATATATGCGACTCTGTTGAATCCTGCCTCGTCATCCTTTCTTTGCTTGAAAGTTCAGCAGCTGCTCTAGCGGCGAAACTTGCTCTTTCAGCAGCTTCAGCAGCCGCACGTGCAGCAGCTGTAGAATCAACAAATTCTGTTGGCCAGTTATGCTTACTTCTTGAGGGTAAATTTTCATCGCTATGATTTGGATTTCTACATTCCCCTTCATCAGTCCTAGACCCTGTCAAACAAAACAACTCCGCTGAATGATTCATATCAAGAAACAAAAACAGAAACAGAAACAGCAGAAGAAAACCGCTTACGAGAAGGTCTCGCATTTGAATGATAGTAGTCGTCAGCCTTCCCAGAAGTAACATTGTTGCTACGGCTTGAAGATCTTCCACCACTTGCATAAGAGTTATCTGGGGAATGATGTCTTTCACTTGATCCATGTTGAACACTCACAGTAGCTGGAGCTTGGACGTTTGGAGGTTGTTCCTTGTTCGGGATTCTAGAAGAATCCACATACATACTACTCGCTGACTGAAACGAACTTGCTCCACTCTAAAACACAAGTAAATTAAAAGTTATGATTAACATTAGCGAATAGAAATAACAACGTATGCCCTTAACACTAAAATCTTATTACTTACCAACAGCACAGTGTCTTTTGGATCTGGTTCAACAAAAGATTGTGCCTCCCAGACGACATTATGCTCTGCAGCGATTTCCATCAAAATTTTGACCTTTGTTGGACCATCGGGAGCTTTGGCTGACAATTTTTCCACCAACTAGAAAGATAACAACCATAATCAAGAAGGGTTCTTAATACAAAATGACCATCAAAGATTCTTCTTCTCACTATTATGATTCTTTTTTTTTCATATCACAATCGATAAGAGATGCAGGCACTAACCAGGCGACTCACACCAGAATCTGGACGCAACTCAATAGCAGATGTAGCAAAATCCTTCCCATACTTGGTTGTGAATTGCTTAACGATTTCTGAGAGCTCAGGGACATCTGATAACCTCTGGGAAGCATATAAGACACTTGTAACAGCTTCTTTCAAATCAATGGGGCAGTTTCTGAAATAAGTAATATCACAACAATCAATAATACATCATACATAGAAAAACAACAGCAAATAAAGACTGTCAAATGTATAAAAGATCAAAATTTTCTTACTTTTGAGATTCAATAACACCTAAACGAACAACAAGAAGTTCACAATATATTCCAATGAGCTCATAAGCAGCCACTGTCTTCTCTTCCCTCACCACATGTTCCACCTGAGAAATAATAACATTCCCAATTTCATCAACACAACAAGTGAAACTCAGATTATATGATACTAAAAATTCCTCATTCTCAAATTTTACAATGAAACAGAGATGATCAGATTGCTTACTCTAATTCTAGCAGTAGGGGTTTGCCCAGATTCGAGCAATATAGCTAATTCTCTTCTCAGCTGTTTAATCTGAATCTCTTTTTTGTTCTTCAGTATCTTAAGGCGTGAATTCGCCATTTGCAAAGCTGTTTTGCTACATATATATAAAATAAATAAATCAACACACACACAACAAAAAAAACCAATAAATCAAAACCAAAGAAAACGGATGAAACAGTATAATCCAAATTACTAAGTTCACCAGACAAACAAACAAAAAAGTTCGATCTTTATAGAATCTGAAAATTTTAACATAATCGTAACCACAGAAGATAGAAATTAGAAAGAAAAAAAAAAACCCAGAATCGAATTACCATTTAGCAGGCTTAAAACCTCGATGAAGCACCTTCTTCATCGAAACGAAATCTAGCAAATTAATCGAAACAGGTAAAAATAAAACTAAAGAAAAATATAATTTTTGCTTGTTATATAGGGATCAGACGCAAATCTATGATCTGAAGAATGGAATTTTCCGCGGGGAACCTTCCCCAGAAGAAACGTAAAAAAATTGATTTCGAGAAGAAGAAGAAGATGAAATAAATTAAAAAATAAATATAGGTTGGACTCTGCGCAAAAGCAAAACCCTTTATATATGTCTTCAATGACGTGTCAAGTGAAAACCAATTAAAACTGTAATTTAAAACTCCAAAAGGAAAAGGGAAAGATCCAATGAGTAACGGTGCACCTTCAACGAATATACATACGTGGACTTGACTTTCTATCGAATTAACTAATATTTTTCTCTTTTTTTTTAGTCAAAATTTTAATGTTTCGTACTCTTTCTGTTTAATTTTAAATGTTATTTTAGATTTAAAATTTTGTTTCATTATAATTTAAAATTTTGTTTCATTACTATTATAAGTAAGTGTTTCCAATACAGTTTTTTTTTTAAATGTATACAATTATTCATATTATTTAATGTAATAACCAATAAAAAACCTGTTTAGTATATTAATGAAAGATAAAAAAGAAAATTTTACTATTTTCTTAATTTGTGTGTAAAAACTTTAAACTACATTAATAATTAAACACAACGGATATAAATTATTGAATAGTGCACTCTAAAAAGCAAACAAGAGTCATTTGACTTGGTAAAGGAGCATGGATTCGATAGAGCCTCTTTATCACGATGAGCAGGGGCGGACCCATGTATAAATTAGGGGATGCAATTTGTTAGATAAACTTCAATAGCTTGCAGTTCAAGATATCATAACAAGTCGGTTAAGGATAAGATAGATTTAAGATATTTTTAATAGAGTTATGAGTTATCTAGTTCTACTAGTAATATGAATAAGAATAGAATTAGCAAAGGTGTGCTAACACTATAAATATGATTGTTGAGTTGTGACAATCATATCATCAAATATTAAGTGCTTTAAGTGTTTAATCATATCATCAAATATTAAGTGTTTTAAGTGTTTAGTTTCGAGAGATTTTCTAAACATAAGTAAAAAGAGTTATTCTTTATACAAAGCTAAGTGTGTTTGAGTTCCTTTAATTGGTATCAGAGCTTTAAGGTTTTCAACACGAAGATCTTGCGAACCTATAGTCGCCATACCCGAGCCATGGGAGACAACAATCTAACGAGGACGAAAGAGATCGTTCCGTCATCGATCCAATGTCCCATGCTTAACGCTTCAAACTACACGGTATGGGCCATGAGGATGAAAGTCTTGTTGAAGATATATAAGATATGGGATACAATCGAATCTAGATCGAAGGAATCCTATAAAAATAATGTCGCGATAGGACTATTGTTTCAAGCTATCCCGTAGGCTCTTATCTTGCAAGTAGGCGAACAAGATTCTCCAAAAGGGATATGGGACACAATCAAAGCGCGCCACCTAGGCGCCGATCGTGTCAAGGAAGCAAGACTTCAAACCCTAATGTCCGAGTTTGAAAGAATCAAGATGAACGACGCGGATACAATAGATAGCTTTGCGGGAAAACTATCAGAGATTGCATCAAAGTCGGCCTCTCTTGGACAAACGATTGAGGAATCTAAACTCGTGAAGAAATTTCTCAACGGTTTACCAAGAAGTAAATACATCCAAATCATAGCCGCTCTCGAGCAAGTTCTAGATTTGAATACAACAGGATTTGAGGACATTATAGGAAGACTCAAGGCTTATGAAGAACGAATTCTCGATGAGGATAATCACGGAGAAACACAAGGCATGGTGTTATTCGCAAATTCAGATTAACAAAACTTTGCTGCGTCACGAGGGAGGGGACGTGGAAGAGGAGGCAGAGGATACATAGGATAAGGCTGGAGGAGATTCAACTCACAAGAAGGGACAACAAATCAAACTGATCAAAACCAAGAAAAGAAGGATATATCAAAAGTAATTTGTTACCGTTGTGATAGACCCGGCCACTTTGCGTCAGCGTGTCCACTTTGCGTCAGCGTGTCCTGAAAGAACACAAAAGATACAAGAAGCAAATAAAGTAGAGACGGAAGAAGCCGATCCAACTCTTTATATGCATGAAAAGTCGTGTTCTTGAATGAAGAGAACCTAATACCAAAGAACTACGAAACCAACAAAGGGGAAGGAGGAGTTTGGTATTTGGATAATGGAGCTAGTAACCACATGACCGGTAACAAGAAATATTTCTCCGAACTCAACGAGAACATAAAAAGCAAGGTAAAATTCGGAGATGGGTCTTATGTTAAAATAGAAGGGAAAAGATCAATTCTGTTCCAAAGCAAAACAGAAGAACAGAAACTTGTCACTAATATCTACTATATTCCCGAGCTTAAAAGCAACATTCTGAGCTTAGGACAAGCTACGGAAGTAGGGTGTGATGTTAGGATGAGAAGAGACTACTTGACAGTCCATGATCCAAGTGGAAGACTTTTGGTAAAGGTCATACGGTCATCCAATAGACTCTACAAAATACGCTTGAAAATTGGAAAACCGATATGCTTACTTGCGAGGATCGAAGATGATCAACTTGAAGTCGAGCATGTATCCGGAGACAAGCAAAAGGCGGACATCTTGACAAAGGCGCTAGCAAGAATCAAGTTTAAAGAAATGAGGAGTTTGATAGGAGTTCAAGACCTCTCGAAGACTAACTTGAAGCTTAAGGGGGTGAATGTTGGATAAGCTTCAATAACTTGCAGCCCAAAATATCCTAACAAGTCGGTTAAGGATAAGATATGCTTAAGATATTCCTAATAGAGTTAGGAGTTATCTAGTTCTCATAGTAATAGGAATAAGAATAGAATTAGCAAAGGTGTGCTAACACTATAAATATGATTATTGAATTGTGACAATCAGAGGCGGAGGTACATGGAGGGGAGGGGGGTCAGCTGACCCCATAACATTTATGAAATTTTTTTTATAATCTTATCCAATTAGTATTTGTTACATTATTTGGCTTAAATTATTATTTTGACCCCCATAATTTTAGTTCACATCTATCATTTGCACCCCTTAGTCAACTTCTTTTTGATGAATCTTTTAATGGCTTTAATTAGTTATAAATACACAATATTTAACTTTTCATCTTTTATTTCATAGATTTTCATGTTTCCTTCATAACTCAATTTTTTTTTCTT